>CAUYUJ010003875.1:52500-74883 GCA_963575745.1 Prorocentrum cordatum
CTATGCGCGCGTCGCCCCCCAAAGTGTGCGGCGCGCGCACTCAGAAATCTTCTAGTGCATGCTTGGTGGCGAGCGCTTTCTGGTCATATCGCTGGGGAAACGAGATGTTACAAGATGACTGTACCATACGATTGTCGCGGACGCACACGTCCAAGGAGGACACTGGGTAGTAGTAGTAGTAGTAGTAGCAGTAGTGGTAGTAGTAGTAGTAGTAGTAGTAGTAGTGGTAGTAGTAGTAGTAGTAGTAGTAGTAGTAGTAGTAGTAGTAGTAGTCTAGTAGTAGTAGTAGTAGTAGTAGTAGTAGTAGTAGTAGTAGTAGTAGTAGTAGTAGTAGTAGTAGTAGTAGTAGTAGTAGTAGTGGTGGTGGTAGTAGTAGTAGTAGTAGTAGTAGTAGTAGTAGTATTAGTAGTAGTAGTAGTCGTAGTAGTAGTCGTAGTAGTCGCAGTAGTACGATTGGTATTTTTCAACGTGCACGGACTAGTCGTAGTCGTTTCTTATTCCCCAATCAGCGCTTGCATTGCAGGGGTCCTATCGGATATTGAAGGATGTGGCGAAAGTTCTGGGCTGATTTCGGTAGGCAGCCGGGTTCGCGGGTTCCCAGGTTCCCGTTCCCGGGTTCCGGGTCTTTTTCGGTGGGTTGCGGGGTTCTTGGGTTCCTGGTCGATCTTTTATCGATCGGCCTCACCATCGTTCTCATTACCCACCTCGCGATCGATCTCACAATCGATCCCACTATAGATCGCACCAGCGATCCCACGATCGATCTCACTATTGATCTCATTGAATCGATTACACTTTTTATCTGATTGAGTCGACTTCAGTTTCGGTCTCACGATCGGTTTCAAGATCGATCTCGCAATCGATCTCAATATCCATATCAATAATTTCCAAGACATTCACAGATTGGGGTTCTCTCTGGAGTAATTATTATAATGATGATTAGTAGCAGTAGTAGTCCTAGTCGTAGTAGTAGTAGTAGTAGTAATAGTAGTAGTAGTAGTAGTATGAGTAGTCGTCGTAGTCGTAGTCGTAGTCGTAGTCGTAGTCGTAGTCGTAGTCGTAGTCGTAGTATTATGAGTAGTAGTAGTAGTAGTAGTAGTAGTAGTAGTAGTAGTAGTAGTAGTAGTAGTAGTAGTAGTAGTAGAAGCTCGAGTTCCCAGACGTTTTCGTAGTAGGTCCTTCTGTGCGCCATCATCGTCAATCCTATGAGTAGATACTGGTACGGATACCTTTCCGTCGCCGCCACGGTTGGATTCGCTTCGACGTCTTGCTCAGATCGCACCCCACGAGAGGTCTGTGAAATTGAGCATCGTTGTTGGAATCGGTGTTTCCCAAGTCATAGTTAATTGGGAAGAGGGCGGGTTGAGACAACGGTCGTTGGCTTTCGGGGGGGGGGGGGGCCTCGTCTCCACGTTTGGACGCAGCTCGGAAAATTGATGCGTTTGGACTCTGGTAGTGGTCCTGGGGCCGATTTTCGGCTGCCGTTGTATCAACTCGGATACATAAGTGCATGGAAAAAGACAGCGGCATTAGCAAAAAAGTTCGGAGTTGTGCGTGGATTTCTTGGGTCGGCGCTGGGCGTCCCCCCCTGGCAGCGCATCCGTGGCTGCCACTGGAACGACGCGTGTGCCTGGGAGTGGGGGTCCAGCACCGATCCAAGAAAACTGCGCGGACCTGTGGCAGGTGTGTTTTTTTCATGTCTATGCAGTGTGTTTTTCCTGTCTAATGCAGTCTGTCTTTTCATGTCTATGCATGTGTGTGTGTGTGTTTAGCATGTGTTTTTCATGTCTATGCAGTTTGTTCACCGATCCAGGAAGTTTCATGTCTGTGCAGCGTGTTTTCCCTCTGGCAGGATCGTGATCGTCAGAGCCGTCCCCGCTCGGACGAGGACAGGGCAGGAGTCCTGGGACGTCTTGGGGGTCCCTGTTGCCCATCGCGGCTCTCGTGGGGCTCTCCGGGCGCCCTCTTGCACGGTTCGGAACCGTTTTCTTGGCCATGGCTGGGATGCCAGGGAGACACAGACGCACCGGGGGCCTTTTGCGGGGTCGTCCACAAGGCCTGGGGGCTGGGGATTATGGGGAACCATTTTGTGAGACCTGTGAGAGATGCGACACCTCTGGGACCTGCGGGACCTGTCTGACGTGTGGGACCTGATGGGGCCTGCGAGACTTGCGGCACCTGCGGGACTTGCGGGACCTGTGAAACTTGTCAGACGGGTGGTACGTGGGGGACCTGCGGGACGGCTTGCGACACATGCGTTTCCTGTGGGGCCCATGGGACCTGTGGTGCCTGTGAGACCTGCTGGAGTGTGAGACCTGCTGGACCTTCGAGGCCTTTGGAACACAAGGAAGTGGGCCACGATGGGGCGGGAGCGCCTTTCTGAACGACGGGAGCATAGCGCCGATCCGAAAATAAGGCCGACGCAGCAGCGAGAGTACTATTTCCAAAAGCTGTGAACCATCGGATTGGAAGCAACCATGTGAAAAGCCAGGTCGCACAAATGCAGTATGTAAAAGAACGGCGCGGATAGGGGCAAACATTTTGGGCATATCCGGGGAGAGGAGAGTCGTGTAAGATTGTGTAGTTGTAGATGGGTGGAGGATGGGAAGAAGGTAGTCTGTTCATGCCAGTCAGAGAAGAATATGAGGGAGGGAGGGAGGTAAGCAAGCAGCGAGGCCAAGGCGAGGCGAGGCGGCATATACGCAGGTTCCATGTACGGCTCGACTTATGTGTATCCTCTCATGCTCGACGTGTCCCAGACACTCGCGGCCATCAGGGGCCGTCTTCTCTGCCTCAGGAGCGACTGCACGAGCGAGGCCGTTCTGCTTGCCGTGCTCTCCGGCGGCTCTTCGGACCGTCCTCTCGGCCTGGGGGTTCGACGCTCCACGCCAGCGCTCGCCTGCAGACGCGCCAGCAACACGCTCCGAGCCCTGCCGCCCAGCGATTTGGACCGGTGGGGCGTCAACCGTGGAGGCCCGCTGCTCGCCGGTCCTCGCTCGCGGGGTCCCCGCGGTTGGACTTCAGAGGGCAGGGCTCACACGGGGTCGCCTGGAAGCACCAGCTGCACGATATATACATATATATATACACAGTCAACGCGCCTAGTAAGTATATATATATATATATATACACAATATATATATACATCTATATATATATATATATATATATATATCGACCTGCCAGGGCCCACTTCGATCCGAGTCGATCCGATTCGACGTCGGCCCGCCCAGTCCGATTCGGCTCCGATGCTTTGACGAGCCGATGCGGCCCGATGCTGGTAATGGCGCCGCCGAGCGTCCTGGCGCGGCCTGCTGGACTCGATGCCGACTGCATGCCGATGCTTGGCATCGCTCGGACGTGTGCATTTTTCCTTCGGCGAGGACCATCGGGGAGCATCCTTGATCATTTGGAGAAAAAACCACGCACGAAACCAATAAAACATAGGAAATGGACGTCCGAGCGATGGCCAGGATGCAGTCCGATCTGTCTCACGTCCCGCTCCGATCGGCTTCCGGCCTCCGGATGGGATGCTGTGTGGCCCTGCGTGAGCTCGACCTGCTCGCCCTTGGGGGAACCAGAAGGCACCGATACCGCCACTCCCCAGACCTCCCCTGGGGTGCGCTCTGGCCCTAATTTTAAGTCGGGCCTCTCCCTCTACAGGGGGAATATTCAAAAAAAGTCAAACAATAGTATGGGGACGACTTTTTGGCTATTTTGTTTGTTATTATTTGTATGTTCTGAATCTGTTTTATTTTTCGTCCAAAATCCGCCTGTATGGGGGACACGCCCGACCTAACCTAATGCCGAGGAGTCCAGCCGTGGCAAAGAGAACCCTCCAGCATGAGCAGCAGCATCGGTTCCCGTTTCCTCGGTAGCAAATCATGGGAGCCCGGTATGCCCTCTTCATTTTGTTTCTGGCGTCGACTAGCCTAGGTCAGCGTCTGGGAGTGGATGAGATAGCGCCGATTCAGCCGCGGTGCGCGACGATGAGCGCCGATGTGGCGCCGAGTAGCGCCGATGTGGCGTCGACCAGCGTCGCTTCGCAAGAGCCGGCAAGAGGGTGTGGGAGGCTCCCAGGCCCTCTTGGGGACCTTTTGGGTTGTTCTGGGGCGATTTTGGAAGCTGCTTGGGCCGCAGAGGCGAGAACGCTGACAGATCGCCAACATCGTAGGAAAATCACTGATTTTGGCATCTGGAGGCGCTGCTGTGGGCGCTCTTGGGGCCCTCCCGCCTCTGAGCTGCTGGCTCCTCGGCCGGCGCTGCGCCCACGGCCCGTGCCCGTGCCCGTGCTCGAGCCTCTCCGGCGCCCTGCCGCGGCCCTGCCGCGGCCGGCCCCGGCACGCGCGGCCCGGCGGCGATGGCGGGAGGCGGCCGCGCCGGGCCGGCAGGCCGGCGCTGCGCCCCGGTGGGAGAAAGCACACCATGTGAGCAAAAAAGCACACACGTGGGACAAAACACACGCACACGCACAACACACACACACAACACACACACACACAACACACACACACACAACACACACACACACACACAACACACACACACAACACACACACACACACAACACACACACACACATACGTGGGACACAAAAAAGTCACGGTGGGAAAAAACAACACACTGTGGGAAAGAAAGCGCACTGTGTTTTGTGTTTTGTGTGTTTTTTCGTTCCCACAGGTTAGCACGGGCCTGCCTGCTACAGACATCGCATCAACGACATTGTTGCAGTTTTGCCGTTGGGTTGTTTTTTTGGTTGGCGTATGCCCCCGTGCCGATTATCGCGAGGTCCCCGCAACATTGATGCGCGCCCATGGCCTGCTTGTCGTTACGATTGCCGCATTTTTGCCGTTTTCTTGTTTCCCCGATATCATGCAGAATTGCACGTTTCCGGTTCGGCGCCGCATGGCTTGTCGCAGCCGTTGTCGCATCGCTTGTTGCAGCCGTTCTGCGGGTCCACAAAATTGCTTCATGGGGAGGGGCGCTTTTGAGCAAAACGTTGTTTTTTTTTGTGTTTCTGGCGCGCGTCAAAACATTGGTGTTTTTTTGCCGTTGCCTTGCCGCCGCCATTGGCTCAAAAACATTAATGTTTTGCTTAAATCTTTGGTGTCGCCAATTGTGTGCGATTCTGTTATGTTTCGTTGTATGGTCGCCCCGATCACTCCCGCGCGCCCGCGTGCGACCGTCACGCAAAATAATACTGTCGCACGCTGTCTCGCCACGCCGAGAAGCGACCCCATGCGGCAACAACCCAAACCATCCAATGACGAATCTGTAACGATCAGGTTGGCCTCATGCCTATAGCAGGCATGCCCCGGGCAAGCTGCAATTGTGCTGCCAAAGCGGCTGATATGCGCCGCTGCGCAATTGGATAATAATGCGAGTGCAATGGGAGGGGATGGTTGGGAGGAGTTCGATTTCAGATATGGAAAAGCGGACGTAGCTTGCCCCTTGCACTCTCCCCCGTGTAGGACGCAGGCCAATGGTAGAGCAGGCGGGGCTTGCAGGAGCATCATGAGCAAGATGGGAGGAGCAAGCGGAGCAGGAGGGAGCGGAAGAGGTGGTGGTGGTGGAGGTGGCGGCGGGTGGGGGGATGAGAATGAGGATGAAATTGATGTTGAGGACAACGAAAATAATGGGAATGATGAAAGTTATGGCGAGGAGAGGGGCGATGGGGGGAGGGCGACAGCGAGGAGGTGGAGGAGGAGGGGGATGGGGGGGAAAAGGAGGCGAAAGAGGATGAGGATAGGGGTAGCAGGACGAGTAGGAGGAGAGAAAGGAAAACATGGGGGAAAATGAAGGGGAGGGGCAGACGAGAAGGAGGAGCAGTGGCAGGAGCAGAAGGAAGAGGAGAACCAATGGGAGGATCAGGAAGAGGAGGAGGAGGATGAAGAGGAGGAGGAGGACCAGGAGCAGGAGGAGGAATGGGAGGAGGAGGAGGAGGAGGAAGAGGAGGAGGAGGAAGAGAAGGATTAGTCGGAGCGTCAGGGGGAAGAGGAGGAGAAGGAGGATGAGGGGGAGGGGCAGGAGGAAAGGGAAGGGTAGGATGACGGGAGGGAGGATGTGGAGGAGGAGGAGGAGGAGGACACGCGGGAAAATGAGGAGGAGAGGATAATGATGACGACGAACATGAGGCGGGGAAGGAGGAGGAGGAAGACAAGGGAGGAAGGAGGCGGATAGGAGAGAGGAAGGATCAGGGAGGAGGGGAAGGGAAGAGGAGGTGGAGGAGGAGGGGGAGGGCGCATGGAGGAGACGGAGATGGGGGGGGAGGCGGAGGAGGAGGAGAAGATGCGAGGAGAAGGAGGAGGAGGAAAAAGGAGGAGGAGGAGGAGGAAAAGGAGGGCGAGGAGGATGGAGGGGCGATGGGCGAGGGGCGCGGGGGGGCGGGCCGGCAAGCGGGGGGGTCCAGTGCAACGCGCGGTCGTTTGGGGGTTGTCATTTTTATTGCCGCGCACTTTGGAAATGTTCAAATTTAGTCTGGAACGGCAAAGAAACATCAATGGTTTGCAAAACGTTTTGCGTTTCTTTGTTGTGCGGGACGTCCCTTGCCCATGTTGGGGCGGCGGTTTGACGCGACGCGTTGCTCAGCACATCATTGTTTGCTGTTGGTCCCCGTTGTTGCTTCGTTCTTACGTCCGATGGTGCTGCCCCCGCCCCTTGCCCAAAACACTACTGCTTGTTGAAGTTCCCTTGTTGTTTGTGCTGTTGCTGCCCCCCTGTGGTTTGGCAAAGCATTGTTGTTTTGTTGTTGTTTGCTTGTTCATTTGGTTGTTGCATTCCCTGTCGATGGGCAAAGCATTGCTGCTGTTGTGCTGCTTGGTTGTTTTTTCCATGCCCCGACAATTTGTCAAACCACTGTTGTTGTTGTTTTGCTGCTTGTGTTTTTATGGTTGTACCCCCTGCAGTTTGACAACACACAGTTGTTTTGGTGCTGTTTGCTTGCTTTTGTTGGTTGCTCGCTTCCGCGATCGCAATGCCCACTGGCAGCATTCCATCACTATCAGCTCATGTTGCACGAGGGGGTGCAGGAGCGGGAGGATAATCAGGAGAGGAAGGATGAGGACGAGGAGTAGAATGAGGAGGAGGACGAGGACGAGAGGGAGGAGGAAGAGGTAGGAGGAGGAGGAGGAGGAGGAGGAGGAGGAGGGGGAGGGGGAGGAGGATTAGAAAGAGCACGGGGAGGGGGGAGGACGAGGAAAATGAGGAGTAGGAGGTAAGAAGAGGAGGAGGAGCAGGAGGAGGATGGGGAAGAGGATCAGGAGGAGGAGAAGGAGGAGGACATTAAGACCAGCGAAGAGAAGAACGAGGGGGATGATGAGGAAGAGGAGGAGGACGAGGAAGAGTAGGAGAGAATGATGATGAGGAGGAGGAGGAGAAGGCAGCTCGTGTGGAATAGTGGTCTCTACATGGGACTGACCCCAGGACCAGTATTCCTCTGCAGACCCCCGGCGGGGGCCAGGCCATGCTGTTGGCGCCGGGCAAGCCGGCTGTTATTAAGCGACCCGCATGGATCGTTTTGCAGAAGAAGGCTGGAAACATTGGAGCCAGAAACCTCAAGTGCATCTCGGGGACCTGAAGAAGCACCTTGGGCCAAATAAACCTCGGAACCACGTAGGAATCGGCTAGAACCAGTTGGAACCAGCGGTGCAGCAGCCCCACGGATTGACGTAACAGTGCACTGAACAGTAAGATTGATGTAACATGAACATTTGTAGTAACAGCAGCGGCAACCATGACCGTCACGTGCCAATGCATCGACAACGCGCGCGCCAACGCCTCATTCAACATTATACAGCATACAACCGGGCAAACAAAACATTCCAAACAAACGCACGCACCATACACTTTAGCAAAACATTGTTGTTTTGTCGTTGCTGTCCGTTTCAAAAAAGCACCAATGTTTTGCCAAATTCTCGGAGCCATGCGCAACAAGCGCTGCAACAACCTTGCGACAAGCAGCTTCGAGGGAATCCCGCGGCCGGCGAAGTCGCAGGCCGGCGCCGCAGGAAGCGCCGCGGCAAACAAACGGCAACGAAACGCTGCGGCGTGCACTAAGCGCGCGGCAAGCGCCGCAACAACCGGCGCACCAAGCAACATTTGAGCAGACGAGGGGGGCGCAGCAAAAAAACATCAATAATACATCAAAGAAACCAGACGCCGAAACAAGCACGGTGGCAAAACCGACACCAATGTTGCATCAATGTTTTGGTTTTTTGCCTGTAGCAGGCAGGCCCGTCGTAACCCACAGGCTATAGTCGGGTGTAGCCAGGACCCCGGGTAAGGGGACCCGGTTAGTGGTAGGGCCCTGGGGCCCCTCAATTGGCCAGATTCACTGAACCAGGTTTGCCGTAACCAGTGTGTTTCGGGTGACGGCAGTTCCGGTTAGCGGAACGGGGCGGTGGGGGCGCCCCCCGGTACACATCACTAAACCAGGTTCCACTACACCCAGTTCTGCCTTCGGGGCTCCAGAGACAGGGGGTCAGTGCAAGCGGGGGTCAGCCAGAGCGCCGGACCTTGCAGGATCCTGCGGGGCCAGGGTCGCACTGCCCTGGGCTTGGGCGCAGGAGCTTGCAGGATTCTGCACAGCCTGACTGACCCGGGTCCGGATTGACCCGGGTCTGTATTGACCCAGGTCAGAAGATCCCCGAGGCCTCTCAGACGGGGTCCAAGTATAGGGGAACGAAGAATTCCATAAACGTAAACATTTGGAGGTCCATGTTGATTTCTCGGATCCGCGCTGGGGCCCCCTGGCCGCGCCCCTGGCGCGCCCCGCGCGCCAGGGAGGGGGTCCAGCACAGATCCAAGAAGTCCGCGCGGAGCGCCAAAAGTTATGTCGTTTTTTCTGCCTCTATAGATGGGGTCGGAGGATCTCGCCGCATCGCCGATGCATCGGCGGTGCGGCTCGATGTGCAGCCCGATTTGCTTCACGTCGACGTCGCCGATGCATCGCCGACGGCGACGATGCATCGCCAGTGCATGGCCGATGCATCGCCGATGCATCGCCGAAAGATCGAGGTTGGTTTGGGCAGGGTACCCTGGTGTTCTTCGTGTTTGTTGGATGTACTTGTGCATCCTGGGTAGGGTTCGGTTTGTTCTGGCCGGCGGAGGGTCTCATGTTCTTGAAGGATAGTTGTCTGTCTAGGTCCAGTTGTGGTACGGTAGGTTCGTGTCGCGTCGACCAGCGGCGACCCCGCCTCCGGCGTTCAACGTTGAATGCTGTCGGCGACTCATATTGGTTCATTATGAAGGGTCTGAGGTTTCGGAAACGGCCGATCGTTCAAGTTTAAACGATCCCCGCGGTGTCAGAAACCAACGCCGTGGTCGACACGACACGAACCCGCATTACCCATACCGCTACCTTTCCCTCATCGAGCCGCATCGCCGATGCATCAGCGATGCTCCTCGACGAGGAGCCCGATGTTCTCCACGCCGACGGCGCCGATGCATCCCCCACGGCGGCAGTGCGTCGCCGATGCATCGGCGATGCACTGTCGGCTGGGTGCGATCTTCCGACCCCATCTCCGTCGGCCAGGCCGTGGGGATGTTGCTAAGTATGAGCGTGATCACAAGGGCCCCCAAGAGGGCGCGAAGTTATTCGCGCTTCGCGCTTCGCCGTCCTCCTTCCTCCTCCCCCTCCTCCTCGTCCTCCTCTTCTCCCCCTTGGGGGGCGGCGCGACAGCGCGAAGTTATTCGCGCTTCGCGCTTCGCGCAGCGCGAAACGCGAACTTAGGAGCCCTTGGATCATGATTATGATGGCGACGGTGATGATGATTGGGCGGCTGCTGTTGGTGATGGTGATGGTGATGGTGATGGCAGCGACGATCGGGATGTTGGTCGTGCTGACGATGGTCATGGTGATGATGATGGTGGCGGCGATGGTGATGGTGGTGGCGATGATGGGGTTAACGCAGAGGACGGGCATGAACAATAGGCGCAGGGGGAGGACGGCCGCGATGCGGGTGATGAAGATCATGGAGATGATGGAGATGATGAAGATGATGATGATGTTGATGATGATGATGGCGAGTATTAGTATTATGATGGTGACAATGGGGGTTCAGCTCCTTGCGAAGGAAGCCTTGACGAGGATTCCGCGTTGGCAAGGAATCGTGTATATGGAATCTTGAGTGCGGATTGTGTTGGAAGGCGTTTTGAGAAAATAATATGTAGCACGGAGTTCTTAACAAGGAATACGTATTGAAGAATAATAAGACGAGAATTCGTACGAATTCTTTCGCAGGGGATCCTGAGTACAGCATCCTTCTTTGGGAATCCTAGGTAAGGAGTGCTTACTCGGTGGGGGATCCTTCGTTGGGAATTCTTAGCAAGGAATCGTGAGCAAGGGATTGGGAGTCAGCGCTTCTGGGTAAGGAGCCAGTAGTAAGGAATCCGTAACCAGAAGTTCTTAGTAAAGCACCCTAAACATGGAAGCCTTAGTAAGGAGTCCTACGTGATGAGCTCTTAGTAACGGGTCCCTCGTACGGGCTTCTCAGTAGGGAAGCCTTCGTCGGGATTCCTCCCGAGGGAATATGTATCACGGACTCAGTAAAGAGACCTTCATGGGGGTATCATTGGTAAGGAACCCCTACTTACTGCACCCTTAAAAAGGGAGTCCCTGGTGAGGTAGTTTTGATGAGAAGCCCTGAGTACAGACTCCTCAGGGAACCCCTTTCGGAAGGAGTTCTGAGCAAGGCACCCTTAGTAAGGAATGTTTCCTGTGGAACCCTTGGCAAGGATTCCTTATCAAAGAGTCCTGATCATGAACCCCCATCGAGGAATACTCAGCAAGCGATCCTTAGTAAGGAATCTCTGGTCGGGGTCCCTAGTGAAGAGTATGTAGTCAACAGTTTTCTGCAGGGAGTCGCTTGTACGTAATCCGTATTGGGGAGTCCTGAGTAAGGAGCTCTCAGTGTGGAAATCCGAGTAACGAACCCGCAGCTAGGAATTCGGAGCTTGCCATCACCATCACTACCACCATTCCCTCATGATCACTGACCATCGACCGTCACCGTCAGGACCATAATCCCCGTCATCGTCAGCACCATCATCATCAGAGCACACAGTCATTGACTCACTCAAACACTCACACGCTCATCTGCAGGAGGGCTCGAGAGGGAGCACCGCCGGCGAGCGAGTTGCGAGGAAGTCTTAGGCGGGAGGGGTCTTTCGCGCTGACTCTTGCCAAAGCGCGGCCGCGCCCGGCTCGAGGCCCCCGGGGTTGTCCCAACAGCTTGCTCCCGCACCCCAGCGGCTCGCGGGATGATCCCAACGGCCTGGCCTACCGGGTTGTGCCAACGGCTTCGCGATTTAGCCGTCGGAGAACGCGCCCGGGCCGGCCGTGGTGGCGACGGCGCCAGGGAACATCAATATGGGTGGCCCAGCCAGGAGAAAGGAGAGGCGCATGAGGAAAGAAGGCAATATGGGGAGAAGATGGGGAGGAAGGGGGAGGAGGTGGATGGGCAGGAGGAAAAGGACGAGGAGGAGGAGGAGAAGCAGAAGAGATAGAACGTGCGCGAGAGGGAGAAGGAGGTCGAAGAGGAGGAGGGGAATCGGACGGTGGAAGGAGGCTTCCGCCAGGTCGAGGTGGAAAGGGCGATGGGGAGTCCTGAATTCTGAATAAGGAATCTTTAATAGGGATGTGCTTTGCTGGAGGCGAAAACAAGAAATTATAAACCTGCAGCTACCAGGAAGGAGTCCTTAGGAGGAGTAAGTAGTACGGATTAATCAGTGAGGCTTCTTTTATAAGGAATCCTTCGCAATAATTTGTTAGTAAGGAAGCCTTAGTCCTGAATCGGGGTCCCGTATCAGGGGAAACTGTAAGGACTATTTTGTACGAAATCCATTGCAAGGACTCCGCAGTCGGGAATCTTTAGTTCGGACTCCCCAGGGGAAACCTCGTTTGGGAATCGTTCATAGGGAATCCTTAGCAAGGAGTTCTTAGTAAGGGATTCCTGAAGTTGTTAAAGGATTCGCAAACAAGGATCCCTTATTGATTAGTCCTTGCTAAGGAGTTGTCGCTAAGGTGTCTGGCAGAGAATTTCCCACAAAGGATACCTTTCGCGTTTTCGAACGGGGCAGTCAGGGCAATTCGAAAGGAACGCGATGGAATCTCAGGGGATGCTGTAGTAGGGTTGCTGGGGTTGCCCCGGGGTCTTTAATTTCGCCCTGGGCCCAGGGGACGAGGCGAATTTCAGCGCCCCAGGCACCGGGGCTTTCAAGCCAGCCTCACCCTTGCAGTTGTCTCTTTCTTTATCTGCTTCCCTCTCTTGTCTATGTCCCTCTGTCTCTCTCTCTCTCTCTATGTAATGATCTGTGTATAAATATACACATGTATATACATGTGTTCTATGCATCAGTCTCTCTCACTTTCTCTGCCTCTCGCATTCCTTGAAGATGAAACACAGAAGTCTCAACCATACATGTTCGGACGTCCACGCGAATTTGGTTGCTTGGCGCATGAGGCGCACGATGTACTGGTGTATTTGCTTTGTGTTGCATCAATCCTCCCACCGTCTGGCCTTCCCTTGCAGTACGCAGCGTCCGCATTCCCAATCGTTTGAGAGCTCAAGCGGGGTGATTATGATTCAGGCAAGTGTGAGGCTTCGCGGAAGTGGGCCCAGCGCTGCTAAGGATCGTGCCGTGCACTTTGTTAAGGGCCGTTCGCAGGTCAACGGAGTTTCTCAGGCCTTCTGGCGGTCGAAAGTTTGAATAGCCATATTCGTTTCAGGTAAACGCAGCACCCCAGTCTGTCCACACGCGTTGCCCGCCCCATTCCTGACGGTCCCGCACAGTTGTTTGACGATTCTGGTTTCGTCAGATGTTTGTAGCGAGAGCTAGCGCCAAATAGATCCCACCATTTTTGTTAGCCGCTCCAAATAGTCCCCGAATATCGAGCCTCACGCCTCCACGATCGCTGCTCTGCTTACACGACTTCTCGGGGGCTTTCTCACAGATCCATTGCGGAGGGGGGCGTTAGGCGTTAGGTTCTCCGCATGTACTGCCACGAGAGCATCCAAGCACTCAGGATTCACATGAACCGTGCCAGAAAGGGCACCGCATGCCAGGGATCGCCTGTGGAGGGCCTGCGGTGGTAAAACGAAGGCGGTTCCGCCGGCGGAAGCCAGCGGAAGGTTGGCGGAAGCCGTTCGTGACCCCGAAACCGTGTGGTGACAGACCGCGTGGCGACCTCGGAAACACCGACGATTTCACGGCGCGGTCTCTCGCCGCACCGTGTTGGGACCTCGGAGGCCCCGGTCGCCTTGACGTCTTCGGAGAACGACCCGTGTCCCAAAACCACTGACTCACCACGCGGTCTGGCCATCACATTGCTCGGGGGCCCCCCCGAAGTTGGCGGAGGTAAACAGACCTGCCCTCTAAGAGACGCAAGCGTTTCCTCTCGAGCCATCCCGCACGATCGACTTCTCCCGGACCCCAGGCCTCCTCGAGGAGCTCGGAGTAGACGGGGTCGGAGGGCCGTGCCGCATCGCCGATGCATCGGCGGCGCATCGGCGGTGCGGCTCGGTGTGGGATGCGATGTCCTCCATGCCGCCGCCGCCGCCGCCGATGGCATCGCCGACGTCGCCAGTGTTTCGCCGATGCGTCGCCGATGCAGATGCATCCCCGACGCATCGGCGATGCGGCGAGATCCCCCTGGACCCACCTGCCCGGACCCCAACCTGGGAGGCCTCTGCAGATGCCCCCGCCCGCCGACGAGCCCGCGCCGCTGCCCGCGACCGCCGAGAGCTTTGCCATCGTGAGCCTCTTCGACAGCGAGTACGAGGCGGGCTACGTCTGCGCGGCCTCGCACGAGGCGGGCGGGGGGCGCCTCGAGTGGCGCGGCCTCAGGGGCACCAGCAGATGGCGAGCGATGTGGGGATCGCCAAGCATCAGCAGTTCGAAAGTCATGGGGGCCGGGTATACCCTCTTATCTACGTCTTTTCGGGCCCACCGCACTGCTCGCGCGACTGACGCTGGGTACATGCCGGCGCTTGTGCGCCAATCATGCATGCAGCGATGTGCCAAGCAGACTGCCGCTCCCTGCTGCTCAGCCTCGCCGCAGGGGCGCCGGCACGACCGGCCCGAGCAGCCCCTTCGCGCCCGTCCTGTCTTGGGGGCAGGGGCTCACCACCCACCAAACCACCCCAACCCAACCCGAAGGCTCAGATTCACCCTCGATTTCTAGTGGGGGGGGGGGTCGGGAAACATCGAAAAAACACGCGTGGAACCCTTACCCCCCCAACCCGAAATTCGGGTCTTCGGGTTGGGTTGGGGTGGTCTGGTAGGTAGCCAGGGGCGGCGGAGCCTCGACAGGCCGCCGCCGCTGCCCGATGCCGGGCTGCCCCGCGTGCCCGCCCTTCGCTCGGCCTGGCGGCCCCGGGGGGCCCCCGGCGGGCCGCTGGGCCGAGCGAAGGAGGAGGAGCGAGGAGGAGGACCCTGAGCAGGAGGAGGTGTAGGAGGAGGAGGTGTAGGAGGAGGAGAGGAGGAGGAGGAGGAGGAGGAGGAGGAGGAGGAGGAGGAGGAAGAAGGAGGGAGGAGGAGGAGGAGGAGGAGGAGGATGAGGAGGAGGAGGAGGAGGAGGAGGAGGAGGACCCTCCGCCCCGGGCGCGGGCGCGCCGGCCCGCCCGCCTTTTTGGGCCGGCGGGGGGGCCCCGCGAGGCCGCGGGGCGCCGTGGGGGGTCGGGCGGGGCCGCCCGCGGGCGGCCCGCGGCGGTCGGCCGGAAGGCTCCCGAGGAGGCTCCTCCTCCTCCTCCTCCTCCTCCTCATCCTCCCTCCTCCTCCTCTCTCCTCCTCCTCCTCCTCCTCCTCCTCCTCCTCCTCCCTCCTCCTCCTCCTCCTCTTCCTCCTCCTCCTCTTCCTCCGCCGCGAAGGTCGGGGCCGTGGCGGGAGGGCCGGGCGGCGCGGGCGGGGCCGCCGCGAGGGAAGGGCCGCCAGGAGGGCGCCGAGCAGCGCCCGGGGGCGCGGCGGGGGGGGGGGCCCTCGAGCCCCGCGCGAGCGCGCGGCAGCCGAGGGCCAGCTTTCCGGCGCGTGCGAGCCGGAAAGAGCGCCCCGGACCACTCGGGGCTCAAGAGACAGGGGTCAGTGCAAACGGGCGTCAGCCAGAGCGCCGGATCTTGCAGGGCCAGGGTCGCATTGACCCGCGGTACAGGTGCAGGATCCTGCAGGATCTTGCAGGATCCTTCGCACTGACCCGGGTTTGGGTGCAGGATCTTGCGGGTTCTTGCAGGATTCTGCAAGGCCTGACTGACCCGGGTCTGGACTGACCCGGGTCAGAAGATCCCCGAACCAGGTTGCGGGAGAAGGACGAAGCTATTGCGATCTTGCGGCATGCGATGCGCTCCGAGAGGGGGATGGCCGACCACTTCAGCTAGCCTCGAGCAGTAGCAGCACACTGCGGGAAGTCGGGCCTGGTCGGCGCCCGCCTGCAGCGGGCGCGGCGCGCCCGCCGAAGCCGGCGCCGCCGTCGACGCGTTTGCCAGCGCCACTGGCGGCGATGAGCGCGTCAGGGAAGGCGACGATATTCTACGGGGGCCCGCGACGCGCGCGGCGACGACGCAGGCCGCGCGCGCGGCCCGCGGGCGCCGTCGCGACGCGGGAGGAGGGCCGCGCGCCGCCGCGCAACGGGGCTGGGGCCGGCCGCGCCTGGCGGGGCGCTGCAGTTCGGAGGCGGGTCGGGTTGCGTCGGCGCGGTGGCGAAGCTGCGGAGCCTGGAGAGGACGGGCGTCGCGCGTCTGCGAGGGTGCTGGCGTGGCGGAGAGTCTCGCGAGGTCGCCCGCACGCATCGCGACCCCCGCGGAGTCCAGCGGCGCGGCCTCGCCGCGCAGGCACCGAGGAGGCAGGCGGTCGCAGCCAGGTCGGGGCCCGGATGTCGCAGCCCGCGCTCGAGCGCGCCAGGCGCTGCCAGGGCCGTGCTGGGCCGCTCTCATCGCAGGGGCCCCGCCTGCCGCTGCCGCCGACGCCTCGTCGGGCGGGGTCGCCCTCGAGTTTCTTCAGTGGCAGCGGGTGGCGGGCGAGGGCGCGGCGGCTGGATGCGGTTTGGCAGCGCCGCGCCCGCGCTCGAGCGGGGTGCGCGCCCTGGCGAGGTCCACAGCGTGACCAGGCCGCACAGCCAGAGGTTGGTCTCCGGATGAGCGAGGGCAGGCTTGATGTCTGCCGTCTGGCTCGCCCAGTTCCACGGCGCGGCGCGGGCGGGGCGCGGGATCGCCCCTTTCTGGCGCAGCAGTGAAAGTTTCGCGAGATTGCCCGACTTCAAGCCAGCAAGCTTTCCGATGCCATCGGGGACCGAGTGCTTCGCGTGTGTCCCCAGCTCCGCGCCCTATTGGCGTTTGAAAATCCCCAATCCTCGCGGGCCCAGACCGCCCCTCCCTTCTCTCGCCCCTTGAATCACGCCAGGGCTTGTCGGACAGATGCCGATTTCTGTCAGAACGGAGCACCTTAGAGAGAAACAAGCCATGCTTCTATCTTTCTCGGTTGTCCTTTCGTTCATTCGCGGGCGCTGTAAAACGTTCAACGCGACCTGCGCGCGCGCAGGCTGTGGAACTCTGTCGCAAACGTGCAGTATACCCTGGTAGCAAAAAACAACATGGAGAAATATCGTTGGGCCATGCCCCAAGCCTTTGCGCAAACCAGTCGTCGGATGTGCCCAGCAGGCCCTCGTGTTGCATGTACGTAGGCAACTTTTCAGTGGCATTCAGTCGCCGGTCTGTCCGTCCTACCCCAGAGAGTGCGCGAGACACGCTCGTTCGATACACGCCATGTGGCCGTCGTGCGCTGGGCAGGATGGAAATGAACACGTTTCCTTACCATCTGCCCACAGGCGCAAATTGAATTGCGTGGAACCATTGATCTGGGCAGGATCGGCGCGGCCACGTGCTTCAATGCCGGCAGCCTCCGACCGCCGGCTGCCACAGGTCGCGATGCGCACTCCGCCAGTCAGACAAATGGCAGCATGGCTATGCATCGGGGGCGGGATGGTGTTTGCGCTTGCGCGCCAATCGTCTGAGCAATGACGGGCCCTGCCTCCTGCTTGTAGTTCCGCACCCTTCCCTCCCTGATGCAGCCCTGCTTTCGGGGGCCAGCACAGCGCTTCCGTAATGTGAAGCTGCAGGCAGTCTCCGACCGCCGGCTGATCCAGCTCGCGACGCGCATCCGTTCGTCAGGAAAACAGGCCGTTCGCCCCTACATCGGAAGCGGGATGATAGATAAGAGTTGTGGGAGCTCCGCGCGGATGCTGTATTTCAACGTTCCGAGAAGTCCGCGCGGACATCCGAAAGGTGTTGTGTGTATACAGACTTCGTTATTCGCAACATCGTGCGTCCCAGGGTGACCCTGGGCATAAGTGGTGGAGCACAGTCTGCACGAGGGTTACGAATCGGCGGCGAGCGAGAGGGGAAGTGAGAAGGAGAAGACCTTCTCAGAAGGCGGTCGGACTTCTCAGAAGCCCTCGCGCCTTCTGAGAAGTTTTCTTTGTCTTCGGGGAAGGCTTAGAAAACTTCTCAGAAGGCCTGGGGACTTCTGAGCCTTCTGAGAAGGCCTGCCCCTTCTCATTTCCCCCCCGCGCTCGCCGCCAAGTTAAGAAGTAGCCTAGTCTCGGATGGGGCCCCTTGTTGTTCTCCGTGTCTGCGCTTCCCACCTTGGAGTGGTCCTTGACTCCATGGGCTTTCTCGGCGAGTGGGATCATGCTCTTGGCCCGCGTCCTTCTGTCCACGTGTCGCCTGCGTGTACGTCGCTCGCGACTGAGGCAGGTTCGTGCCGTCCCGACGCGGCTGCGACCCCAGCGCTGGTTGTCAAAGTAGCACGCCGCCGGTGTCTCTGAGCCGGCCGATAGGGACCGATCTGGCGATCGAAAAGCCGCCGCTCGTTCGAGGTCGAGCGATACACGCGGTGCCATAAGCTGATGCCGAAGCCGTCACGACACGAATGTGCCGTGCACTGCATCCGGGGCGTGGCCAGGACTCCCGGATCCGTGTCGGTCCGCTCGGGTCCGAGCTGGCATCGACTCTGGCCAGCTCGATCCGACTCGATGCCGATGCTCTGGCGATCCGATGCTGTCCGATGTGTGCGCGGCGCCGTCGTGGACTTGGGCGCAGCCTCTTCACTCCGGTGTTCGATCCCGTGCCGATGTGGCCCGATCCAGCGGACGTTCCGATCCGATCCGAGTGTCCGACTCGATGCTGATTAGCCACGCGCAGATGGGCATCGGGGGAAGGGGGAGCGCTTCTTAGAAGCACCCCTGCTCCTCAGAAGGCGCGGGCCCTGTCTGCAGATGCAGGCCTGGCGCCTTCTGAGGAGCGGCCTCCTGAGAGGCCCTCCCCCCTCCCTCCAAAGTCTCCTGTGCGCGCCGCCGACGAGCGTTCACCTCCCGAGCTCGTACCGGCCTCCCGCCACGCGGAGCGCAGCGGCACACCGTCCGCCTGCGGGGCGTGGCTCAGGAGGGGAAAAAACACACAGACACAATCAATCGACGATCCCCAGGAAAATATTGGAAAACATGGGAAGTGGGGGGGAAGACAAAACCTAAAAAAAATGTGAAAATATGGGGGATCTGTTTATTTGTGTGTATCTATCTTTGGGTCCCAGGGCCCCTGCAGTGGCATGGCGAGGGGGAGACGCTCCCGCGGCACCCCCCAGAGGGCCGCCAGGCCTCCTGGCCCCGGTGCGCCGCCGGCCCTGGCCAGGGCCGGTGGTGGTCTCGGAGCCGCCTCGACACGCCCGCTCGGAGCCGCAGCACGCGCCATGCTCGAAGGGCGTCCGTGCCGATGCTTTGGCATCGCTCGGACGTGTGCATTTTTCACACTGCGAGGACCATCGAGGAGCATCCTTGATCATTAGGGAAAAAACCACGCACGAAATCGAACAATGCACGGGGAATGGACGTCCGAGCGATGGCGAGGAAAGCGTCCGTGCCGATGCTCGGAAGCTGGGCGAGGGCTGCTAAGACCGTGGCTGCTAAGAAAGGCGTCCGTGCCAATGCTCTCTGCACGAACGAAACGGGCACGGAAAGAATGGGTACGGTGCCCAACAGCAGTTCCTGCTCATTCCGACGAAAATAAAATACCCAGAAAGAGGTCAAACAATACTCAACCAAAAAGTCCCCAGACTATGTTTTGATTATTTTTGGTGTATCTTTTAGTTTTCGTCGAAAATCCCCCTGTAGGGGGACAGGCCCGACTTAATTCTAAGGAGCTCCCTGCCCTCAAAGACGCCGTAGCAGTTCAATGCCTAACAGCAGTTCCTGCTTATTTTGAACAGGACTCGCTGTCCGCGCCGCCGCGGTCTGTGTCCATTCGAGACAGAAGGCCGCCTGCCCAACAGCGGCCGCTGTTGATTCGGGACAACATTTGCTGTTGGGCATTGTGCCCATTGTTTCCGTGCCCATCTCGGGCGTCCAAATACTCGGAAGCTGGACGAGGGCTGCTAAAACCGTGGCTGCAAAGACGGCCCTCCCGGAGGGAAAAAACAACTTCCCGGAATGAGGCGCGGCACGCGAAACAGTCAACGGGCTTAATTCCTGGAAGGACGAAGACAGCTTTCCGGAAGTCGATTTTAGCAGCCACGGATTTAGCAGCCCTTGCCCGGCTTCCGAAATACGCTGCGTGCTGGCTCAGCGCGACCTCGGAACAAATCAGCGAACACTCATGCCACATTCATCCGTCAACGCCTCCTCCTCCCCCCAGTGTTCAAAGTTGGTGGTGGGTCTGATGATATGCACTTCGACAGCAGTGTCCCCCACGCGTGCCGTGCTCGAAGGGATTTCGGTGCCAATACTCGGAAGCTGGGCGAGGGCTGCTAAAACCATGGTTGCTGAAACCTACCTCCCGGGAGGAAAAAACAACTTCCCGGAATGAGGCGCGGCACGCGAAACAGTCAACGGGCTTAATTCCCGGAAGGACGAAGACAACTTCCCAGAGGTCGATTTTAGCAGCCACGGATTTAGCAGCGTGCTTGCTCAGCCAGGCCTCGGAACAAATTAGCGAACACGCATGCCACACTCATCCGTCAACGCCTCCTCCTCCCCCCAACGTTCAAAGCTGGTGGTGGGTCTGACGATGTGCACTTCGACAGCAGTCTCCCCCGCGCGTGCCAACATTGACTTTGGGGGGGCGGGGGGGAGTGTTCAGTGATTGCTTCCCTCTGCCGGCGAGTTGGCCCACGCGTGCGCGAACGCATCGCGGCAGACCTGCGTTCGCAGTCTGCGCGCTGCGCTCCATGTGCCAGCACGCTCTTCAGATCTTGCGCCCACCAGGAAACAAAACCGAAGCTCCGACAACATATTGTTGCATGTGTTTGAAATTTGCTTTGGTGGCGCCGAAGGACATTTTTGCATGTGTTTGATGTTTTTTTGATGTTTGTTTGATGTTTTTTGGGGGGGTATTTTTGTTGATGTTTTTGTGGTTACCGTGCGCACGTCCGTGGCCAGCACGCGCAGAGCGGCTCTGCGCGGCGCGCGCGCGCGGGGTGCGCCGCCGCCCTCGGCGCCTCGCACCAGGCCTACGCGCGGAGGCACGGGCACGCGCACCTCTGCGCCGTGCCGGCGCCCGCCGAGCTGCGGCGCCTGTGCGGCGGCCGCGCGCCGCAGTGGGGCAAGATAGGACCGGCATGCTTCCCGCGTTCTCTCTCCTCGGGAGCCTTGAGACGGGGGCGGCAAAGAGGGGGGTGACGACTATAGGGGGGGGTGGATATCATGGCGAGGGCCACGATATTTCCCCAGATTTCATGGCGCCCCTTCTTATTTCATCACGTCCCTGGCCCCCCCGCTGGGCCGCGCACATGCCGCCGGTCATGATTTGCCCCCCCTCCTCTTGGACACCCCCCTCTTGGCCGCTCCCGATTGAGACGGGGGTCGATGCAAACGGGGGTCAGCCACGGCACCGGAGCCTGCAGGATCCTGCGAAGGCCGCCTCTGGCTGACCCGGGTTCGCGAGCCGCGAGGCGGCCGCACATCTTGGCTGGCCCGGGTTTGCGAAGACCTGCGTTGCAGCTTCTTTTTTCTTTCCTGCATTGCAGCTTTTGGTTTCCTGCTGTGCGTGCCGCTCCGGAGCCTTGGAACTTCCTCTGCCGAGGGCAGACGGAGCGGGATGTCATGCAAAGGGCAGAGGCGCGGGGACGCGGGGAGCGGGGAGCGCCGGGGGGGGGGGGGGGAAGGGCAAAGGAGGGGGACAAACCTTTTCCTGGCGACTCAGACAAGGAGGACCTCCCGCGCCCAGAGAAGGATCGCCATGGTGGGAGCGGGTCCCGAGGGGAAGGGGTCCCGAGGTCCGTCGCCGTCTTCGGGCTCCCGGCGCCCTCCACGGTCCGTGGGGCCGTCCGAGAACGGCTCAGGATGAATAACTCGGCCTGGGGGAAGGCCCCAGGGTCCAGGACTTTCCCTCAGGTCAGGATCCGCTTCCCCCATGCTGAGAAGAAGGAGGAGGAGGAAGAGGAAAAGGTTCCGATACCGATAACTGCCCTCGCCTCGTTTTCGCTATGGTGGTCCTCCTGGGAGGCCCTCGTCGCCACCGCAGGATTCGTGTCGGAATCCTGGTCCGAACACGCCCTTGGAAAGGTCCGGGGAGCAGCGGCATCGGTACCTTTTGCTTCCCCAGTGGAGGGAGGAGGAGGAGGAGGAGGAGGAGGAGGAGGAGGAGGAGGAGGAGGAGGAGGAGGAGGAGGAGGTGGGGAGGGAAGGAGGAGGAGGAGGAGGAGGAGGAGGAGGAGGAGGAAGAGGAGGCTTCGGAAGCTTCCGATGGCGAGGAGGGGCTCCGAGAACGAGGCCCCAGGCCAGAAGCACGAAACATAAGTAGGCGATAATGCACGGACTCAGCTACGCCAGGTTATGCATGGACAGGTTGGTGGCACCCATTGCCAATTGTCTCGCCAGACGGCCCTTCCCCCTAGATAAGGTACTTCTCTTAAGGTGCCTCGATGAACCCAGAGGAGGTCTACCTGCACAATGCCTGGCAATCATGAAGGCTCTACTGATACATCGAGCTCCACAATCTACACACCAAACCATCGGGCCCGTCAGGAGGAGGAGGAGGAGGCGGAGCAGGGGGAGGAGAAAGGACGAGGAGAAGAGGAGGGGAGGAGGAGGAGGAGGAGGAAGGGGGAGGAGGAGGAGGAGGAGGAGGAGGAGGAGGAGGAGGAGGAGGAGGAGGAGGCGTCTCCTTTTGCCTGCAGCTGCTCCGCCATGTGGGTCGCTCCCCTCCCTCGCCTCTCCGCCTCTCTTGCCTGCAGCTGCCCGGTTTTTTTTTGTTCGGCCGCCCGGGGCTCCTGCCCAGGGCGGTCCAGGGCCACAGTCTCCACCTCCTCCTCCTCCTCCTCGTCCTCCCTCCTACTCCTTCTCCTCCTCCTCCTCCAGCTGCGCACGAAGTTGCGGACGTGACAGTTCCTTGCTGTGAACTTGCG
>CAUYUJ010003876.1:0-22500 GCA_963575745.1 Prorocentrum cordatum
GTTTTCGTGCGTCTTGGGGGCCTCTTGGGCCGTCTTGGGGCGGTCGTGGGGACCTGGAACCAACTTCTGCGCCATATTCCCGTGAAGCAGCGCATGCTGGAAGTGAGCGTTTTTCTTCTGGAAAACAATGATTCTCGCCTCTGGGGGCCATCCTTGGACGCCTCTTGGGCGTCTCTGGGGCCGTCGTGGAGGTCTCCTGGGCCGTCTTGGGTGTGTTTTCGGCGGTCTTGGGCTCTCTTGGAGCGCTCTTGGGCCGTCTTGGGGGTGTGTGGGGCCGTCCTGGGCGCCTCCTGGGAGCCTCTTGGGGCCGTGTTGGGCGCCTCTTGGGTCTCTTGACGCTCTCGCGGGCCGGTTTTCGTGCCTCTAGGGGGCCTCTTGGGCCGTCTTGGGGCGGTCGTGGGGACCTCTTGTCCCTTCTTCTGCGCCATACTCCCGACAAGCAGTGTGTGTGTGTGTGTGTGTGTGTGTGTGTGCTAAAATTTGACATTTTTCGTTGGAACAAACAATAATTTGGGCCTGTGGGGGCCATCCTGGGGCGCCTCTTGAGCGTCTCTGGGGCCGTCGTGGAGGCCTCCTGGGCCTTGTCGGGGCCGTTTCCGGCGGTCTGGAGCTCTCTTGGAGCGCTCTTGGGCCGTTTTGGGGGTGTCCGGGGCCGTCCTGGGCGCCTCTGGGGCCGCGTGAGCGCCTCTGGGGCATCCCCGGAGCCGTTGTGGGGCATTTTCGCTCCATCAGACAGGGACCCTTCCCGCACGCACGGGTCCCTGCATTGTAAAGAAGAAGATGACAAGGGCTGACCCGTGGACTTACCGTCCACGAATGCCAGAGGATTGAGCGTGCGCTCGTTGCTGCTTATTGCTTCAGGGTGCGCTGTTTGCTTGATGATCCTGACGGCGTCTGGAGCAGCGCTAGCAGCAGCAGCAGCAGCAGCAGCAGCAGCAGCAGCAGCAGCAGCAGCAGCAGCAGCAGCAGCAGCAGCAGCAGCAGCAGCAGCAGCAGCAGATCCAGCACCATCGGCAGTAGCAGCAGCAACAGCTGCAGCAGCAGCCCCAGCCTGCTGCTTGTCGTGCCAAAAGTGCCGCGTGCTGTAGCAGGCTGTTCCCAGCGGAGGCATCGGGGAAGCGGCGGGGGGGCCCTCCGATACCCGGGAGGGGGTCCTCGTGGGGCTCTGTGGGAGCCTCTGGAAAGCAAATGGGAGCCTCTGGAGAGCTCTTGGGAGCGCCTCCGAAGCCTTTTGGGAGCCTCTGGAGAGCGCCCGGGGGCCTCTTGGGAGCGCCTCTGGGGCCTTCTAGGGGCCTCTCGGGGGCGTCTTGGAGCCTTGCTGGCCGTGGAGGGGCCCGGAGGGGGGGGAAGCGCTTCGAACTCGACCCGCTCGGGCGTCCCTTGGGGCCGTTCGGGGGTTCTTGGGCCGTCTTGGGGGCCCTGGGAGCTCGATCGGGGGCCTCTGGGGCCGTCTTGGGGGCTCTCTTGGAGGCCCTCCGGGCAGCATGGGCCCGATTTCGGACGCCTGCGGTGCCGTGGTGGGCGTCTTGGGGCGGGCGGGAGGAGCACCACCGGAAATGTCACAAACTCTAAGAATATCGATCGTTTTGCGGCCACGGGGCCCTCGTGGGGATCTCCTGGCTCCGTGGAAGCTCGCGGGGGCCCTCCGAGCCCGTCCTGGGGCCCTCTCGGGCGCTCGCTGGGGAGCTTCCGGGAGACTCTCGAGGCCTCCGCGTCGGAGCCCTCACGGGCCGTCCCGGGGCTGTCACGGGCCGGGACGGCGTCACCCCACGGGCGGGGCCCCCAGGGCGCCGCCGCGGGTGACCATCGCTCGCCCTTCTCGCACGCGCAAGTGCCCGGTATTGCAGTATAGATGACGTCGGGCTCCAGCTTTGCCTCCCACATCTCGCTCAACAGCGCCAGCGCAGGCTGCCACTGCTCGCCCTTGTCGCACGCGCTGATCCCAACGCTGTAGCTGACTAGGGCTGACCCGTGGACTTCGTCCACGTTTGCTAGCGTGCGTAGTGTGTAGTGTGTAGTGTGTAGTGTGTAGTGTGTCTGTGTGTGTGTGTGTGTGTGCGTTTGTTTGTTTGTTTGTGTGTGTGTTGTGTTTGTGTTTGTGTTTGTGTTTGTGTTTGTGTTTGTGTTTGTGTGTCTGTGTTTGTGTGTGTGTGTGTTTGTGTTTGTGTTTGTGTTTGTGTTTGTGTTTGTGTTTGTGTTTGTGTGCGTGCGTGCGTGTGTGTGTGTGTGTGTGTGTGTTTGTTGCTGGATAGCTGCGTACTGCATGCTGGACTGTCTGTCGATTGCCCGTGCTGTACGCTCCTTGCTGGCTCTAGCTTCGCCACTTGCAGCCGGCCTCGCGAGCGTCCAACACGGCTCGTTGGGTCTGAGGCTCCTCCCTCCTCCCTCCCTCCTCCCTCCTCCCTCCTCCCTCCTCCCTCCTCGCCCTCTGCCCTCCGTCCTCCTCCCTCCTCCCTCCTCCCTCCTCCCTCCTCCTCCCTCCTCCCTCCTCCTCCCTCCTCCTCCCTCCTCTCTTCAGGCACCCCTCTCTTGGAGGCAGTTTCGAAGGCACTTAGGACCTCCTGGGCGCCGTTTGGGGGCCTCTTGGGGCTCTTTCGGCCTCCTGGGGGGGCTCTTTGGGGCCCTCTTGGGCCTCCTGGGGCCGTCTTGGGCGCCTCTTGACCCATCTTGGGCCGCTCTTGGAGCTGTCTCGGGTGCCTCTGGAGCTCTCTTGGGCGCCCCTTGGGCCGTCCTGGGTCTGTCTGAGGCCGTCTTGGCGCCGCCAAGGGGCCCATTGTGGAGCTTCTTGGGGGAATCTCGGAGGCCTGCAGGGCGTCTTGGACTCCGTGGATATGATCCAGACGGAAATGCCCAAATTCTCCGCTTCCCGAAGGAACTTGGACGATTTGTCATCGTACGGGCCCTCTTCAGAATTCTCTTGGAGGACCCATGAGGCGTCTGGGAAGCATCTGGAGACGTCTTGGGGCTACTTGGGCGCCTCTTGGGCTGCCTTGGGGCCCTGTTGGGCCGTCTTGAGCCGCTCTTGGAGCCCTCTGATGCTCCTCTTGGGCTGTCTTGCGGCCTGGGACGGTTTTGAGCCACTTGGTCCTGCGTCATTCTGGCACGCGGCGCCCCCGGCGTTGTAGTCGGAGGTGAGGGGGTGAGATCGAAGTGGAACGGAGAGTCCCACTACCGGGAAATCGGTTTCGGTTTCGTGTTCGTGCGTGCCGTGCGTGCGGGCGAGGCGAAGCTGCGTGGGCGGGCGAAAAGAAAGTCTCCTCCAGCTGAGGCGCTGCCGGACCAAATGATTCCTTTCCGGGGGCCGGTGGCCCGCGGTGTCCCGCTGGTGTCCCGCCTCCGGCTGAAGCGCGGCCGGACCAAATGATTCCTTTCCGGGGGCCGGTGGCCCGCGGTGTCCTGCCGGTGTCCCGCCAATGTCCCGTCAGTGTCCCGATGATGATGATGATGATGATGATGATGATGATGATGATGATGATGATGATGATGATGATGATGATGATGATGATGATGATCGATGGTGATCGATGATGATGACCGATGATGATGATGATGGTGATGATGATGATGACGATGATGATGATGTCAATGATGTTGATGATGATGATGCTGATGATTGTGATGGTGGTGATGATGATGGTGTCCCAATGATGATGATGCTGACGATGTTGTTGATTATGATGATGATGATGGTGATGTTGATGATGATGGTGTCCCAATGATGATGATGTTGATGATGGTGTTGCTGATGATGATGATGGTGTCCCGAGATGGTGTTGCTGATGATGATGATGGTGATGTTGATGATGATGGTGTCCCAATGATGATGATGTTGATGATGATGATGGTGTTGTTGATGATGCTGAGACCGATAGTGAGATCGATCGTGAGATCGATAGTGAGACCGATCGAGTGAGACGTTGGTTCCTCCCCCCCCCGAACCTCCTTATCACCCGAAGGGTGGTCGTATAGGTATAGACGACGTTGGGCTCCAGCTCCGCTTCCCGCATCTCTCTGAATACTGCCAGCGCCCGTTGCGAATGTTCGCCCTTATCGCACGCCCTGATCCCGGCGCTGTAGCTGATGGCGTCGGGCTCCAGCTTCGCCTCCCGCATCTGCATGAGCAGCGCCAGCGCCCGCTGCCACTTCTCGCCCTTCCCGCACGCGCTGATCCCAACGTTGTAGCTGACTAGGGCTGACCCGTGGACTCCGTCCACGACATCTGGCCGAGAACTTTCTTGGGGGAGCTGTCCACATGGCGGTCAACCCCTCGGCTTCGAGGGGGACTCTGGAAGCCCTCTTGGGCTCTCGTCGGTGCCGTCCGGGCCGTCTCGGAACCGTCTTAGGCCGTCTTGGGCGCCTCTTGGGCGATCTGGGGGCCGTCTTGGACCGTCTTGGGCGGCTCGTGGGGCTGTCTTATTTTGGGCTGTCTTCGTCTTGGAGCCCTGATAGGGGCTTTTTGGGCCGATCGTGGGGGGCTCTGTGGCCGTCGTGGACGCGTCGGAGACGAAGAGCACGAGAATGCGACAACTATAAGTTTCCCGACGGGACTGGGACGATTTGCGCGTCTCGGGCCGATCTCGGGGCTGTCCTATGGAATCCTCGAAGGCCGTCTTCGGAGGCTCCTGGCCTGTATTTGTCTTGCTCGGGGGCCTGAGGGGAAGCTTCTGGGGAGGTCCCATGGAGAACCTTGGAGATCTGTCGGGCCGGCTTGGGCCAATGTTGGGCCAATCTTGAGCGTGTGTGGCACATCTGGGGGCCTGTTGAGCCGACTTGGGGCCCTCTGGGCCTGTCTTGGGGCTCTCTTTGGGTCCCCTTTCGGCCGTCTGAATATGAGAGCCGTCTTAGGAACGCCTTGGGCGGTCTTGAATCGCCTGGAAGCCGAGAAGGCGAGCACCGCAAACACCCGGCAAAAAGCAACGAAAGTCAATGCTTTGTCCTGCTTGGGGCCCTCTGGGGAAGCTTCCCGGGAGGTCTCTCGGAGCACCTTGGAGACCTCTCGGGCTGGCTTGGGCCAATCTTGGACCAATCTGGAGCGTCTGGGGCCCATCTGGGGGCCTGTTGAGCCGACTTGGAGACCATTTGGGCCCGTCTTGGGGCTCTCTTGGGGGCCTCTTCGGCCGTCTCGGAGGCGTCTGGGGAGCGTCTGAGGCCGTCGTGGATCGTGTGGAAGCCGAAAAGGCTAGCACGGCAAAAAACCCTGCAACAAAAACATGAAAATCAATGTTTTTTCCTGCTCGGGGCCCTCTGGGGAAGCTTCCCAGGAGGTCTCACGGAACATCTTGGAGACCTGTCGGGCCGGCTTGGGCCTCTTGGGGCTCTCTTGGCGTGTGTTCGAGCCTGTCTGGGCGGCCCGGGGCGGCCCGGGGCCAGCCTCTGGGGGCCTGTTGAACCGATTGGGAGGCCCTGTGGGCCCGTCTTGGGGCTCTTTTGGGGGCCTCTTCGGCCATCCTGGAGGCGTGTGGGGAACGTCTTGGGCCGTCGTGGATCGTATTGAAGCCGACAAGGCGAGCACAGCAAAAAACCTGCAAAAAACAATGAACATCCATGTTTTTTCCTGTTCGGGGCTCTCTGGGGAAGGTTCCCAGGAGGTCTCACAGAGCACCTTGGAAACCTGTCGGGCCGGCTTGGGCCTCTTGGGGCTCTCTTGGCGTGTGTCCGAGCCTTTCTGGGTGGCCTGGGGCGGCCCGGGGCCAACCTCTGGGGGCCTGTTGAGCCGACTTGGAGGCCCTGTGGGCCCGTCTTGGAGCCGTCTTGGGCCGCTCTTCGGGCCATCTTGAGGTCCCGTTGGCCTGGGCCGCCTTCGGGGCATCTTGAGCGGCTCGGAACCGTCTATGGGCCGTCGGGGCGGCCTCCGGAGCGTCTCGGAGCCGTCCTGGGGCCGCCGGGGCGCCGAGAGCCCCCAGGCTTGTCCCGACCCTTCCCGCGCGCACGTGCTCCTGCTTTGTAGTAGAGACTAGTGTGTACCCGTGCTTGCTGCCACTGGCGGCCGTCGTGCCAGAGGGCACGAAGAGGGCCCCCAGAGGGCTCCAAGAAGGCTCCAAGAGGGCCTCCGAGGGCCACTATCGCATACTGTAGGCCCGCTCTAAGCGCCAAAGGGGCCTGGGGAGCATTTTTCTAAGGAGAAGTGCTTGTAGATCCCTGTGGGGGCCACTTGACAGGGCACGGTGGCGTTTTTTTGTCGTGACGACGACGACGACGACGACGACGACGACGACGACGACGACGACGACGACGACGACGACGACGACGACAACGAAGACGAAGACGGCGACGGCGACGGCGCGGCTACGGAAAAAGGCAAGGGGAGGGGGCCCCAGCGGTTAGGAGCGTTCAGAGCGGTGAGAACAGCGAAGACGGCCCAATATGGCGGGGGTCGGAGCGGTGCGAATTGCCAAGATGGCCCAAGATGGCTGTAAGAGGGCCTCCGAGGGCCACTATCGCATACTGTACTACTGTAGGCCCGCTCTAAGCGCCAAAGGGGCCTGCGGAGCATTTTTCTAAGGACAAATGCTTGTGGATCCCTGTGGGGGCCTTGTCGGGGCTCTTTTGGGCCCTCTTAAAGCGCTCTGGGGCCGCCCTGCGCCGTCTCCTGTGGCCCTCCTGGGGCTCTCTCGGGAGCCTCTTGGAGGGTCCTGGTCAAGCTCTTTTGGGCTCTCTAGAGGCGCTCTGGGGCCGCTCTGGGGCCCTCCAGGGCCGTCTTGGGGGGCACGGGCCGTCTTGGGGCGCTCTGGGGGTACTTGGAGGCCCTCTTGGGCGCCTCCCGTGGCCCTCACGGCGCTCTTTTGGGAGCTTCTGGGTTCTGGGGGCCCTCTTGGGTCCCTCGCGAGCCGTCTTGGGGCCCTGAGGGGCTGTTTTGGTCTCGACTGGGGCTCTCTGGGGGGCCTCTGTGGCCGTTGTGGGGGTGGTCTTGGAAGCGTCCTCGACCGTCTTGGACGCCGTGCAGACCAGAAGAGCGAGTTCTCCAAAAATGTACGTTTTACGAAGGGAATGGGACGACTTTTGCGTCGTAAGGGCCCGCTCGGAGGTCTCTCGGGGCAACTCGGGGGCGTCTTGAGCCGTCCTGAGGCCGTCTTGGGGGCGTCTGGAGCGGATCTTCGGCAATCACGGAGCGTCCGCTGCGGCTGGGGCGGGTCAAGACAAAAGACCACCCCTCTGGTGGGCTGGCGTGGCCGGAGGTGTCCGCTGTGGTGCCCCGGTGCATCACCGAACACCAACGAAACACCACTGGGGCACCAGAAGGACACCAATCGGGACACCATTCTGGACAGCAACGGGACAACAAAAAGGACACTGACGGGACACCGACCAGACACCGACGGGACACCGACGGCGGGACACTCACGGGACACCGACGCCACGGCGGGACACCCCCGGCCACTGCCCGCGGACCCCGAAGGGACACCGGCGGGACATGACCCACTGGTCGGAAGAAGTGGGTAGAAGCATGAAGCATGAAGGCGCTAGAAGTAGATTGGGGCCCGCCCCCTGAAGCGGAGGGGGAAGGGAACCGTTGGACTCTTGACGTAGGAAGGCGCGTAAAAAAAGATTGGCCTCTGGCGACGGCCGATGGGTACAAGGGTGGAGGGCGGCTGTCAGCTGCTGGCCTGCGTGGCGGGTTCTGGAAGCCCGACCCCTTCCCAAACATTGGCGTCTCTTGGAGGGGGGGCTTTGCTTCCACCGGCTTCTGCCGGCGGAGCCCGCCCCCGCTTTCCTTCCGCCGCCCTCTGGGAGGAGCTGTCAGCTCCTTCGATCCTCGAAGGCGAGGCCCTTTCTGGAGTGCCCCGCGTGGATGGAGGGCGACTCCCTGGCAAACTCGTTGTGTTTTGCCTCGGTTGCGCAGCCGAATCTGGATCTGACCGCTGCTGCGCAATTCAAACAGGGCTTTCACCATGCACATCCATAAGGCTCCCATCTCTCCAGCGGGCTCTCGCCACAGTAAGGCCGCATACGTGTAAATCTTGAGAGGTGAAGAGGGCTGCGTGATTTCTGGCATGCCTTAACGTCTGCAACCTCTATTTGCATCTTTTGAAAAACAATTAATGGGTCAAGCTCCGGGGGGCCGAGTCGGCGTACTGCATAGTTCGGTCTCTGCGATGAATGTACTTTGGCCCCTCCTGTACCTCGCCGTCCTCTTCCAAGTGCTCCTCCACTCCTTCGCCCAACTCCTCCTCCTCCGCCTTCTTCCCCTCCCTCCCGCCCTCCTCCTCCACCTCCTCCTGAAAGCACAATTCAGCACTCCGACAAGGGTTGTCTGCCTCCTCGTCCCCCTCCGCCCCCCCGCCGCTCCTTGCCTCCCTGCAGACTCTCGACGCTGTTTCCTCACGGCGTTGGACCCAAGTTGCCTCGACCCCTTCCCTGGGGCAAAATTTGTAAGGTCTGTCACCCGGAACTGTTTATTGACGGGCACAAAGCCCGTTGTGGGCCCCCCGAGGTCCTCGTCCTCCCCCCCCTCCCCCTCCCCCTCCCCCTCTCCTCCTCTCCTCCTCCTATCCTCCTCCTCCTCCTCCTCCTCCTCCTGCTCCTCCTCCTCCTCCTCCTCCTCCTCCCGTTCCTCCTCTTACCTCTCTGGGCAGATGTTCTACTGCACCCTTCTGCACTTCCCTGAAGAAGGCAACTTGCCTGGGCATCGCTTCAGGACCCGCCCGTTTCCAGTCAGCTATCATCGGAAGCGTTTCTGACTGGGCTGGTGGGGACACGCGAAGCGTGAAGATCTGTTTGTTCTCTGGCCCGAGGCCCGTCGGAGGCCCCCCGGGGCCGAAACCTGCCAAACACCTGCCGCCACGACTCTTTCACGACGCGAGGGGGTCGGGGTCCGCCGCCGCCTTTCCACGAGCGCGCTGCTTGACGCTCGCTGTCGCACTCCAATCGCGGGCGGGCGCCCCTACCGCGCCCCATGGGCGCGTTGGCGCAGGGGAGGCGGGGAGGGGGGGGCGGCGGCGGCGGATGGAGGTGCATTGGGGGAGGAGCGGTGGGGAGGGGGGGGGGTGGAAGGGAGCAAGGAGAGGGGCGTGTGGCAAGCTAGGTGCGCTCGCGCCTCATCTGACATCCTACATGCCTCCCTCCCATCCCTTCCCTATGGCGCTGAGTTTTCTCCATCCGCGGACGCGCGTCATAGCCGACCAGCGACTCACACAGAACAAGGCCATGTCGTTTTCTGCGCAGTCGGAAAAAGGCGAGCTGCGTGCACAGGAGGAGGTGGCGGGTGAGCAAGAGGATGAGCGGGAGGAAAAGGATGAGGACGAGCAGCAGCAGCAGCAGCAGCAGCAGCAGCAGCAGCAGCAGTAACTAAAGCGGAAGGATCGGGAGGAAAAGGAGGACCAGGGGAAGGTGGAGGAGGGGAAACGAGGGGGGCGACAACGATGAAGAAAGACTTGGCTTCAGAGAAGCGGCCCGCGCTGGGGCGAGACAAGCAGCAGCAGCAGCAGCAGCAGCAGCAGCAGCAGCAGCAGCAGCAGCAGCAGCAGCAGCAGCAGCAGCAGCAGCAGCAGCAGCAGCAGCAGCGGGAACCCGAGTGGAAGGAACAGGAGGAGCAGGAGGACCAGGGGAAGGCGGAGGAGGGGAAACTGATGGGGTGACCACAGTGAAGCAAGACTTAGGTCGGGCATGTCCTGCTATAGGCGGATTTTGGAAGAAAAATGAAAAATCCGCCTGCCCACTTGTGGGGCCATCAGGCTGCGAGGATTAGGTTGCAGTGCCCTGCGCCAGTTCCAGTTTCCAATGTTGCAGTCCTGCTGTCTGCTTCCTACTGTAAAATGTTGAAGTCTGCGCGAACGGGGAGCCGTAAAAAACCTGGCTAATATACCCGAGCCACGTTCTCTGAATTCCCGCGGGGCCGTGGGACACGTGAAAATACATGAGATTTGCGCTCCCGGCGCGATAATCCTCGTCAATTACGCTGCATTCGCGCTCCCGAGGCCACGATCTCATGTAAATTGCCCCGCGTTCGCGTCCCCGAAGCCACGATCCCTTGTAAAGTACACTGTTCGCGCCTCCGTGGCCACGATCTCATGTAAATTGCAGTGCGTTCGCGCCTCTGGGGCCACGATCCCATGCAAATTACTCCACATTCGCGCCTCCGAGGCCAATCGATTAGACAATATTCGCGCCCCCGAGGCCACGATCACTCGCCGCGGCCCCCCCGTGAATTGCGCCGCGTTCGCGTCCCCGAAGCAACGATCCCTAGTAGAATGCACCGTCTTCGCGCTTCGCGCCCCCGAGGCCATGGTCTTCTTTGGGCGACACTCGAATCGCGCCTCTGGGGCCATGATCCTGCGTAGATCTCACTACACTTGCGCTCCCGAGGCCAGTAACCATAGCAACTGACATAATTGTTGTGTCCCCGAGGCAACAAACCTTAGCAAATTATGCAATATTCGCGTCCCTGAGGCCACGAACCATCGCAACTAATTCTTGCGCCCCCGTGGCAACGAACCCTCGTAATTTACCACACAGATGTGCGTCCCCGAGGCAAAACACCCTTGTAAATTACACAACATCGCGCCCCCCAAACCAGAACCATGCAATATTCGCGCCCCCGAAGCCACAAACCATTGCAAAGTACTCAATCGTCGCGTCCCCGAAGCCAGAATCCCACGCACATTACCCAAGATTCGCGTCCCCGAGGCCACACACCTTCGCAAATTGCTCCATTCTGGCGTCCTCGATGCAACAGGCCGTCGTAAATTCATTAATGTTCGCGTTCACATGGCCATGAACCCTCGCAAATGAGGCCGTATTCGTATTGCCGAGGCCAAGAGTGCTCCAAAGCGCCCGAAGATGGTTCCAAGACGGCCCAAGAGGGCCCCAAGAGGCCCCAAGGGCGCTCCAAGAGGCCTCCCGAGAGAGCCCCACGAGGCCAACATCGACGATCTTACAAAAGTTTTTGAAAGAGTTTGGGGTTCTCGCATTTTCGGATTTTCGACGCTCCACGATGGCTCTAGAAGCCCCCAAGACCGCCCCAAGACAGCCCAAGACGCTTCCAAGAGGGGCCCAAGACGGCCCGAGAGGGCCTCAAGATGGCCCAAGAAACGCTCCGAGAAGCCCCCAGGAGGCCCCAAGAGGCCCCGAGAGGCGCCCAGGACGCGCCAAAGAGGCCTCCACGAGGCTCAAAAGATACCCCACGAGGACACAAGAGGGCACCGAAACCGCCTCCAAGAGGCCTCCGAGAGGCTCCCCGCGACACCCCAACACATATGCAAGAGGCCTCAGACCCACAACCCAGACACGGTGGCGGAATGGACCGAAGTCCATTAGGATCCGCCGCCCCCTGTTGATTCATCAGATGGGGTTGCTCGGCGTGCTGAATCCTTTCGCTTTTGGTTTTGGTTCTTTTTCCCAAAGAACTCCCCCTGGGGTTTCGGCCCCGCCCGCCGGGGTCCCGGAATGGCCCGGAAAGGGTGGTTCCAAAAGTTTGTCCTGCTCCAGATGGCTCCAAGATGGCTTCCAAGATGGGCTCCAGGTTCGCCCAAGATGGTCCAAGATGGCTTCCAAGACGGCCCAGGAGAGTCCAAGATGCCTCCAAGTTTGCACAAGAAACCTCTCAGACGGCCCAAGACGGCCCCAGAGGCCTCCAAGACGGCCCAAGAGGCCTCCAAGAGGTCCTCTACGAGAGCCTGAAGAGGTCAACATCAATGATTTCCTTTAGCTTTTGGAGGATTTTGGCTTTTGTTCTTTCCGAGCCTTCCGACGGCCCAAGGAGCCCGAAAGATCGCCCCCAGAGCGCCCAAGAAGCCTCCAAAATGGCCCTATGACGGCCCAAGAGGCCCCCCAGCCGGCCCCAAGAGGGCGCCAAGACGGCTCCAGGGGCCTCCAAGACGCCCAAGACGGTCAGACGGCCAAGATGGCCTCCAAGATGCCTCCAACACGGTCAAGATGAGCGTGAAGACGGCCAAAATGGCTGCTAAGACGGCCAAGATGGCCCAAGATGGGCCCGAGAGGTTCCAAGATTGCCCCAGAGGAATCCAAGAGGTGCTCCAGGAAGGCCCGAGGGAGCCAAAATCTTAAATCTTCTGTAGGTTTTTGAAGGATCTTTGTTTTTCCTCGGTTTGGGCGTTGCGACCGCCTAAGACGGCCCAAGGAGTCCCCAAACTAGTCCCAGAGGCCTCCCAGATGGCTCCAGAACGGCCCAAGAGGCCTTCAAGCCAGCCCCAAGAGGGCTCCAAGACGGCCCAAGAGGAATCACAAACGGCCAAGATGGTCTCCAAGATAGCTCAAGACTGCCAAGATGACCTCCAAGACGACCAAGATGGCATCCAAGACGGCAGAAATATCCCCAATACAGCCGAAGGTGACCCAAGAGGCGCCCAAGATGCCTCCAAGACAGCTCAAGATGCCTCCAAGACGTCCTCCAGGAAGGCCCGAAGAAGCCAAAATCAATGATTTTCCTCAGGTGTTTGAACATTGTCGCATTTGCTTCTTTTCGGCCTTCCGACGATCCAAGACGGCCCAAGAGGACCCCAATCCGTCGCACCCCGTGGTCTTGCCACAGGGGTGCCCAGCGTGCTGGACCCTTTCGGTTTCTATTTTGGTTCTTTTTCCAAAAGATCTCTCCCCTGGGTCTCCGACCCAGCCCGCCCGCCACCCGAAAGGGTGCGTAAGACCTGGTTGCCAAGAGTTTTCCGGCTCCAGACGGCTCCAAGATGACCCAAGCTGGCCTCCAAGCCAAGAAGCCTCCAAGATGGCCAAGATAGCCTCCAAGACAGCCCAAGAGGGTCCAAGTTACTTCCAAGTCGTTCCAAGAAGTCTCTAAGACGGCCCAAGACTGCCCGAGAGGTGCTTAAGAGGCCTCCAAGACGGCCCAAGAGGCCTGTGAAAGGTCCTCCAGGAAGGCCGAACAAGGCTAAAATCATCGATTTCCCATAAGTTTTTGGAGGATTTTCGTATTTTCTCTTTTTCGGCCTTCCGACGGCCCAAGACGGCCCAAGAGCCCCCAATATCGCCCAAGAGGCCTCCAAGATGGCCCCAGAACGGCCCAAGAGGCCCCCCAAACGGCCCCAAGAGGGCCCACAGACGGCCCAAGAGGCCTCTAAGACGCCCCAGGAAGCCTCCAAGACGGCCCTGGAGCACCCCAAGAAGGCCCCAAGTCGGCCCAGAGAGGCCTCCAAGACGGTTTCCGACGGCGTCAGACGGGCCAGGAGCCCACCAAGACGGCCCAAGATGACGCTAGCATGGCCCAAGAAGGCCCAAGAGGCTTCCAAGAGGGCCTCCAGGAAGGCCCGAAGAGGCCCAAATCATTGATTTGCTTTAGGTGTTTGAAGGAGTTTGGCATTTGCTTCTTTTCGGCCAGCCAACGACCCGAGACATCCCGAGACGGCCCAACCAACATCGCCCAAGAGGCTCCAAGATGGCCCCAGAAGAGCCCAAGAGGCTCCCGAGACGGCCCCAAGAGGGTTCAAAGACGGCCCAAGAAGCCTCTAACACGCCCAGGAAAGCTTCCAAGACGGCCCTGGAGCATTCCAAGAGGGCCCCAAGTGGTCCCAGAGAGGCCGCCAAAACGGCTTCCGACGGGCCAGGAGCCCACCAAGACGGCCGAAGATGGCCCAAGGCGGCCCAAGAGGCCTCCAAGAGGGCCTCCAGGAAGGCCCAGAGAGGCCCCAATCATTGATTTCCTTTAGGTTTCAAAGAGTTTTGGCCTACCGACGGCCCGAGACGGCCCAATAGCCCCCAAAGATCGCCCCAACATCGCCCAAGAGGCCTCAAGGATGGCCCCCCAAGAGGCCCCCTAAGACGGCCCCAAGAGGGCCCAAAGACGGCCCAAGAGGCCTCCAATATGCCCAAGATGGCCTCCAAGACGGCCCTGAAGCACCCCAAGAGGGCCCCAAGTCGGCCCAGGGAGACTCCCAAGACGTCTTCCGACGGCGTCAGACGGGCCAGGAGCCCACCAAGACGGCCAAGGAGGCCCCCGAGAAGCCCTCAAAGGCCCCCAAGAGGCCCAAGGAGGCCTCCAAGATGCCTCCAAGAGGCTCACAGGAAGCTCCCAGGAGGCCCCAAGAGTACCCTCAGAGGCTCCCCAAATGCCCCCTCCTCCTCCTCCTCCTTCTCCTCCACTTCCTCCTCTGCCTCCTCCTGATCTTCCCCGTCATCGTCCCCCAAGTGTTCCCCAAAGGGTTTCCACAATGGTTGGGAGACCACATGGTCCGATAGCTTGGCGGAGCTCTTGCCGCAACGCTCGGCCACATGGGCGATTCTAGAAGGCAGGGGGCGGCGGTGATTCGCCGTAGGCGTCTTCGATAACGCTAAAGTCTCAATATGCGCTGAAGCTTCCTGTCCGCCCCCGCATGGTGTTCCCAGATGCGCCAAGGCAGCGCCGAGACGCACCGACGCGACTCTGATACACCCCACTCTCATGGAGAGGGGGGGCCGGCGGCAGGGGGCGAAGCCCTTACGGACGGCCAGAACAGGACCAGCAGCAGTCAGAAGAGCACGACGGATCGCCCCCAGACCATCTTTAAGTAGGGGGCAAACAGACCTACCTCGCTTTTGACCACCCTCGCTTCCAAGAGATACCAAGCGGTGTCAAATTGCAGCCTGTGCTGGTCAGGCCGCTTGACGAGGAGGCGCGTGGTATGGCTTGGTTCTGCCTGGAAGCGAAAGCGGGGTAGGTAATTCACGCTCTGATTCTCTGAACACTCCTCCCGTCGAGAGGGACGTGCCCGACTTCAGGCGCGACGCGGATCCAGAAAGGAGTGGCTCTCGCGCGGCGGGCGAGGGCGCCCTCCCGAGCGGCGGGGGCCGCGCGCCGATGCGAGAGATCGAGGCCCACGCCGCAGCGGGAGGCCTCGCGCTGCTTGAAGCACGGTGCGCGGTGTTGTGCTGAGCAGCGTTTTCTCTGGGTGGAGGGCTCGGGGCGACAGCCAGGCGGGCTTCTGCACCTCGAAAAGCCATCCGTCCTGTGATTCGCCCCTTGCAGATTCCAGCCTCGAGAACCCGTCGAAACGGCATTTCAGATTTCACCCTGTGCCCTCCACCCAAAGAAAATGCTCGGTTATGGTAGAAAACCATCAGACAAAATCAACATTTTGAACTCCTGTGGGTAAGACAGCGGCACGCGGAGGGGGCGGAAGATCTCCCGGACCACTTCAGGGGAGGAGGGAGAGCAGTGCTCATATGGTTTAACGCCAACCTGTATAAGAGGGATGCGCGGTAACGGGCGGTCCTGCGGGATCCGCAGGCGCTCCTGTACGGCATTCACGGGCGACGAACGTAGCCATGTCCACGCCTTTGCGGACTGGACTCCCGAGCGCGATCCCGCGGATAAGCAGTCACACGGATACGTTCCGCGCGGTGCATCCGCGAAAAAAACGATCTGTATCCGTGGGGTCGTGGCACAGGGGGCGGTTCCGCGAGGCCGCGGATACGGATATGGTTGTCGCCCAGGAGGCATTGCCATCAGCTGCTCTGGGGAACAACAGGCCGTTGCCAGCGTCGTGCCCTGCGGTGTCGCGCACACGAGTGGATCCGCAGAAAAGAAGGTCAGAACATCTCTTCGGTGCCGGGCTTGTCATGGTATTGTGTCGCTCGGTCTTGGGTCTTCCGGTGTCAGTTAAGTCGCGGCGATCCTCGAGGGTCGCTCGCGGGTTATGCGTGGCAGTTCTGCAGCTCCGTCTTGAGCCATCCCTGTCGCCTCGAGCGGCAAGCGTCGCTGCCCCAGCGCCCCTGCGGCCCTGCAGCCGCGGTTGGGCGTTGGTATGCGGGCCCTCCACGTGAGAGTGTTGTGACGGTGGGTGCGTTGTGAGGTTTTGGGCCTTTGTTGGTGATCGTTCTCCCCCCGTCGCCTTCGACTTGATCCACGGGGGGGCGCAACTTTCTTCCCGAAGGCCCGGTCGTCACGTTTGCGGCGCCGAACCGTAAATGCGAGGGCGAGGCAGAAAGGAGGACAAATCACGGAAGAGAAACTGGAAGATACGGAGGACCATGGATAGGACGATGAGGTACCTCCGGAGTAGGAATACGAGGCGGAGGAGGAGGAGGAGGAGGAGGAGGAGGAGGAGGAGGAGGAGGAGGAGCTGCAGCAGCAGCACAAAAAGGAGGATGAGATGAGACATAGGAGGTGGAGTAGGAGGGGACGCAGCAGGAGCAGCAGCAGGAGAGTATGCGCGTGAGGAGTAGGGGGGAGGAGGAGGAGGATGAGGAGGAGGAGGAGGACGCTGACAGAAAGTTGGCAGTGGACGAGACAGGGGCGATAGCACGAGCACCAACAAGAGAGCGGACAGTTGGGGAGGAGGGAGCGTGGAGGGAGGTGAGGGGGAAGGAGTGGGAGGGGTGGAGGAGGGTGAGGGTGGTGCTGGAGGGGGGGAGGCGTGCTAAGGGGGGGGGGAGTGAGGGAGTGGGGGAGGTCGAGGGAAAGGATGGGGAGGAAGGGAGAAACGAAAAGAAAGGAAGAGACGAGGGGGTGGGGGGGGGGGACGGGATGGGAGGGGGGGATGGGGGGATGGGCGGGGGAGGGTAGGAAGGGAGGGGGGGAGGGCTCGCTAGGTGCGCTCGCGTCATATCTGACGTCCTACCCCTCCCTCCCATCCCTCCATGGCGTAGATCTCCTCTCTGTTCGCACAGTCGGATGTCGTGCAGGGCAATGATCGCGAGAGGGTACGCGATGCATGGCAGAGCACGGCATGGCATGGCGTAGAAGAGCACGGCAGAGCGTAGCATTCCGTAGCATGGCGTGGCATTGCGCGTAGAAGCATTGCATCACCAAACATTGCAACGCAAAGCATGGCATCGCAAAGCGGTGCAAAACACAACACCGCACAACATGCCATGGCATAGCGCCGGGTTCCTTGGAGGGTAAGTGGATCGTCTTCTAGAGGTCTGGGCCAGTCTGGAGTCGTGGCTCCATGTCTAGCTCCTTGGGCTCCCCGAAACGCTCCACACAAGGCGGGGCTGATGGAGAGCACCCGCTGGCTCTGCTTTCAACATCGCCTTCTCGAAACAAAAGCGGTGCTCCCGCTTGATACTTCCTGAAAGCGACGACGCCCCCAAAAGGGGGGGCTTCTGCGGCCCCAGAAATCAACGAATCGACACCGAATGTGTAATCACCTCCGATGGTTTTTTCGAGAGGCCATTTCTCTAGATTTTGGGGCCTGTTTGGAAGGACCGCAAACGCCTGCGCTGCATCGCGAGCACGACTTGGAACAACCACAGGCGCAGAAGATAGGGCCAGCGCTTCAACGGGAGCAGCATTTTGGGAAAAACTGGGCCAAAACCCAACCCCCAGGACTCCTGTGTGAAAGCTGGCGCGCGGAGGTGAAAAAAAAAAAATATGTGGGCTATACAGGAGCAACGGAGCACGTATAGGAAAAAAGAAAGCCGGAAAAGCGGCGGTCTTCCGGACGTCATTTTTCCCCGGGGAGAAGGAGGCAGTATTCATACCGTGTTGCTGTGGAGGCTGTGGCGGGTGGAGGAGGAGAGGAGGGGCGGAGGTGGGTGAGGGAGGAGGATAGGGGGGAGGAGGTGGTAGGAGTAGTGTGGAGGAGGAGCGGAGGGAGGGGAGGAGGTAGGTGGAGGAGGAGAGGGTGGAGGGGGAGAGGGTGGAGGAGAGGGTGGAGGAGGAGGGTGGAGGAGAGGGTGGAGGAGAGGGTGGAGGAGGAGAGGGTGGAGGAGGGAGGAGGGAGGAGGAGAGGAGAGGAGGGGGGAGGGGGAGAGGGAGGAGGAGACAGACGAGGGGGGGGAGGGTGGCGGTCCCGAGGCGCACTGGTGGCGCCACGCGGAGCTGCCGCGCCCGCCCTCTGCAGGTCGGCGGCGCGGCGGGCCCCCGGCGCGATTGGCGAATGGGGGGCTCGCTGCGCATCCCTCCTCCTCCTCCTCCTCCCCTCCTCCTCCTTCCTCCTCCTCCTCCTCCTCCTCCTCCTTGTTCCTCCTCCTTGTTCCTCGTCCTCCTTGTTCCTCCTCCTCCTCCTCCTCCTCCTCCTCCTCCTCCTACTCCTCCTCCTCCTCCTCCTCGTCCTCCTCGTTCCCGGAACGTGGACGGTTCCTCCTCCTCGTCCTCCTCCTCCTCCTCCTCCTCCTCCTCGTTCCCGGAACGTGGACGACGGCGCGCCGAAGGGGCCCCGGCGGGAGCCCAGGGACACACAAACAAACAGGCATAAATCCGAGGACTCCCAACATTTTCAAGGTTTTCTGGGTCTTCATCCTCGCCCGCCACTTGCCACACGTTCCAGCACTGTCCTGGGGATCGGCGACTCTTTGTGTCCGTGTGTCTTTTTTTGTTACCCCCCCTGCCTGTTCGCAAGGTGAACCAAGGTGCTCCGCGATGCTCCTCGAACGTCCGAGCGATGCCGAGGAAGAGGGAGCCCTGCGCGAGAAGACGCGGTGACCCCACGCGATGGCTCACGCAGGCCGCCAGCGCAGCACGCCGCGCACAGAGGAGGACGCCCACGCGCGGCCTCTCACGCGGCCGGCCTGCGCGCCGTGGCCCGCGCGGGCCCCAAAGGGCCCCCGACGTCATCAGAGGCCCCCCCCCCTGGGGCCGCGAGGAGGAAGGTAAAGGGAAATGCCTCCGCGCAGCACGCTTCAAGACTGCCTCCGAGATGCTCCTCCACGCCCCCAAACGGCTCCCAAGACTGGAGGCCTCCTAGATGGGGTCGGAGCAGATGGGGTCGGAGGATCGCGCCGCATCGCCGATGCATCACCGATACATCCGCGATACATCGGCGACGTATCGGCGATGCACCGGCGTTGCATCGTCGACATGGGCGATGCATCGGCGACGTCGGCGTGAAGCAAATCGGGCTCCACATCGAGCCGCATCGGCGATGCATCGGCGATGCGGCGCGATCCTCCGACACCGTCTGCTCCGACCCCATCCAGGAGGCCTAGAGTCGTGCTCTCTTCGCAGCGCGGACCCCGCGGAGGCCCCCAGCCCCCCAACCCTCCCCCGGGGATCGGCTTCTCCTCCTGGCTTCCCCGGGGCCCTGCAGGGGCCCCCCCGGAGGCAACATGCCGCGGACGCCTCCCGCCGTGCTCTCTTCTCTCGGGGGCGGCCAAGGAGGGGGGCGTCCAGGACGGGGTCGCAGCTCATGGCCGGCGGCAGGTGCGCGGTCCAGGGGGGGGGGGCCCGGGGACGCATTGAGAGAAGAAGACGCGCCATGAACTCTGGGGGTATACCATGGCCCACGCCCTGAGATCCCCCCCCCCGCCCCCTCTTTGCCGCCCCCGATTTGCACAGCTCCAGGAGGAGGTCCGGGGATCGGCCCCGGTTCTCGCGTCGCTCACGTGGCGCTCTCTGTGCTGCCCTCGGCGGTGCCACCTGCCGACCGCCGGGGACGACGCGGTGCTGGTCAGTCGGCGTGCCAGTAGAGCACGGCGACGAGGCAGTACGCGAGCGTCAGCAAGAAGCCCTCCAGCCAGTTGGACCTGTCGCCGAGGACCCAGCCCCCCCCCTCCTCCCCCACACCCCTTCTCCTCCCGATCCTTTCCTCTCCTCCTCCTCCACCGCCTCTGCCTCCCCTCCTCTTCTGACTCCTCCCCCTCGCTTCGTCGCTCTCCTCCTCCTCCTCCTCCTCCTCCTCCTCCTCCTCCTCTTCCTCCTGCCCCTCCTCCTTCTCCTGCTCCTGGTCCTTCCGCCTCCCTCATCCCGCTTCCTTCTCCAGCACTTCCTTGCAAATCAATCCGCCGACCCCTTGGGGTTCATCGGCGTGTGAGATGTCTCCCCCTCTCAAAACCCCTCCCCAAGAGCCCAGTCGGCCCGATTTGGAGGGGGGGGTCCCCCGGGATCCGGGTGAACGCTTCTGGGAGGCAGAGGGCCCCAAAACAAGCCAAGAGGGCCCTAAGAGCCTCTTGGGGTGGTGCACGAGTCGCTGAAAGATTTATCCAAAAGGCTCACGCTGGCCTCCAGACGGCCCAAGAGGCCCCCAAGACGCTCAAGAAGCCCCCCAAGAGGCCTCCAGAAGCAAACATCGCGACATTCCAGTGAGAAAGCGTATCTTTCTAACACGTTGCCTCTTGGGCGTTAACAGCGTCCCAGACGGCCCAAGAGGCCTTCAAGATCGCCCCAAGACGGGCCAAGAGGCCCCTGAGATGGCTCCAAGGCGAACCAAGAGGGCCCCAAGACGGCCCAAGAAGCCCCCAAGACGGCCCAGGAGGGCCACAGGACAGCCCCAAGAGGGGGCCCAGAGGGGAACCCGAACGGGAGTCATCCACCCTAAGACGCCTCCGGGTTGCCAGAAGAAGCCCCCAGCAAGCCCCCACGGAGCCCCAAGATGACCGCAAAGCCCCCAAGAGGCTCCCAGGAGGACCCCAAGAAGTTCAAACACTGCCTCCAAGACGCCCCCCCCCCCGAGACGCCTCCCACGAGATCCCTATCAGCCATCCGGGTGATCTCAGACCCGCAACCCAGGCACGGTGGCGGGATGTGCCGAATGCCATTCGATCCGCCGCCCCCTGTTCTCCTGTTGATTCATCACAAGGGTGCCTGGCGTGCTAGATGATTTCGGTTTTGGTCTTTGTTCTTTTCCATAAGAAGTCCCCCTGGGGCTCGGGCGCGTACCGCCGGGGTCCCGGGAGGAACTCCAGGCCTGCACACGACCTCAACGTCCGCAAACAATTCTCCAAGACGGCTCAAGATGGCCTCCAAGACGGCCAAGATGGCCCTCAAGCTCGCCCAAGATGGTCCAAGACGGCCTCCCAGACGGCCCAAGAGGGTCCCAGATACGTCCAAGTTCGCCCAAGAAGCCTTCGAGGGCCCGAAAAGGCCCAAGTCGTTGGTTTTCCTTAGGGTTTTGAAGGAAGTTGGCATTTGCTTGTTCTCGGCATTCCGACGGCTCAAGACGGCCCAAGAGGCCCTCAAGATTGCCCCAAGATCGTTCACGAGGCCTCCAAGATGGCCCCATGAGGGCCAAAAAGGCCCACAAGACGGCCCCAAGAGGGCCCGAAGAGGCCTCCAAGACGGCCAAGATGGCGTCCACGACGGCTTAGATTGCGTGAAAATGCCTCCAAGATGGCCCAAGACGGCGCAAGAGGCCTCCAAGACGGGCCAAGAGCCCTCCAAGAGGTCCTCCAGGTGGGTCCGAGGAGGCCCAAATCGCTGATTTCCCTGATGCTTTGGAAGGAGTTTGGCATTTGCTTCTTCTCGGCGCTCCGACGGCTCAAGACGGCCCAAGAGGCCCCCAAGATCGACCCAAGATCGCCCACGAGAGCTCCAAGATGGTCCCATGACGGCCCAAGAGGCTTTCACGACGGCCCCAAGAGGGCCCCAAGAGGTCTCCAAAATGGCCAAGATGGCATCCAAGACGGCTACGATGGCCCCAAGATGCCTCCAAGACGGCCCAAGATGCACCCAATACGGCCTAGGATGACGTCAAGATGGCCCAAGACCGCCAAGATGGCCCAATCGAGCCCAAGAGTGCCTCAAGAGGCTCCGAAGAGGCCTCCTCCCCCTTCTCTTTTTTCCTCATTCTCCTCCTCTCTCGACCACGTGTTCCCCGAAGCGTTCCAAACAAACTTGGGGAACACATGGTCCGATAGTTTGGCCAAGCTCTAACCCAGCTTTCGGCCACATAGGCGCTTCCACGAAGGCAGGGGGCGGCGGTGATTCGCCGTAAGCGTCTTCGATATTGATTTTCATGGTATGTTGACAAGTGCCCGCTGTCTGTGTACGTGGGCTCTCGCCTGTTTCCCTATGCGTGCGCGGCGAATGCTGAGAATGTCAGCCCACGAGGCCCCGAGAAGGCCCCCAAGAGGCCCCCATGAAACCCCAATAGAGCTCCAAAAAGCCCCCAGGAGTCCCTCAGGAGCAACACGCAACAACCGCCAGTTCCCCAAGGGGTCGGCGGTGAGGCGTAAGCCCGATAATCATCCCTGTCGCACCCCCAGGTGTGTCGGCAGGGCGGGCCGTGCGTTTCGCCTGACAGTTCTCGCAGCTACAAGTCTGGATGGAGATTGTCTTCACGACGGAGCTCTCGCGCGCTCGTCTTAAGAGTTTGCAGCACCTTCGAGTATGGAAGGGTGCTGTTTTCAAGATGGGGCTGCCGCCTCGGCACCGCGCGCGCTCGTCCTGAAAGCCTGCAGCGGTTCCACAGATGGTGTGTATGGGGCCTTTCAAGATGGAGCTCTCAGCGTCGCGCGCGCTCGTCGTACATGCTCCCAGCAACTACGAGGATGGAAGTGGGCCATTTCTAAATGGATCTCTCGCCTTGGCGCCGCGCGCACTCGTCTCACGTATAATAGCAGCGAGAAGGGTAGGGGATAGCTCCTTTTCAGAATGAGGCTCCCGCTTGAGGCCCCCCCCCCTGAATTTGAAGAGCAGAAATTTGAACATATGCAACAGATGTACGGACGGAGGGTGGTTCTTGTTCATCATGGGGCTCTCGCTCGAGACTTCCTCGAAGATTATGCCCATACTTACGCACACAAGTGGGGCGGCCCTTTGGAACTGCATGGGCACCTCGTTGAACTGTACGGTCATACTGCTTCGCATGCCTTCTGATTCGCTAGAAGTAGATGCGAGGAGGAGGAGGAGGAGGACGAGGAGGAGGGGGAGGAGGAGGACAAGGAGGAGGAGGAGGG
>CAUYUJ010003876.1:27500-74883 GCA_963575745.1 Prorocentrum cordatum
GGACAACGACCGCGGCGACGCCGACAGCGAGCCCTGTCCAGCATGACCAAGCACTGCTGTTGGATTTTGTGCCCGACTTCGCAGTCCCGATGACAACACACAGCACGCAGCGTGCCGACGCGGACCTCAACACGCAGCTTGCAAGCGCAGGCCTGGCGCGCCACGTTCGCCCACACGTCGGCCAACACGCGCCGAGCCACCACGCGACGTGCTCACACGGACGTGTTGCACACGCCACGTGGTGCGCTTCAAGACCAGCGCAGGGCGAAACGGTACTCCAGATTTCGTAATAAAAGGGAGGGGGTCTGGACCCTCCAAGACAAGCTATTTCAGACCTCCCCCGTGGGAGAACCCTCCAAAACATCGTCCCCAGACCCCCCAGGCCCTCCAAGATAGCCTGGAAGAGACCACCCCCCAAATGAGACCCCCCTCCCTTTATTACGAAATCTGGAGTACCCATGTCAGTCCCCCCGATGGTCGGGATCGGCCTCCCTGGCAGCGGGTGATGCGGCTGCTGTTGCCTGTGAGAGATCGGGCGAGACGAGCTCAGCCACCCCGATCCGCAACACGCAACACTTAGCGCGTTGACGCGGAGCCCAACGGGCAGACCGGCACCGCAGGTCGGGCACGATGTCTTCGCCAAAACGTGGGCCAGCCCGTGCCGAACCAACACGCAATGTGTTAACACGGACGTTTTGAGCACGATCACTCTTGTGTTCAACACTGGCGTACCAGGGCAGATCAGCAGACGAGAGGTCTGGCGGCACCAACATGTTGCACACTTCTCGTCGGCTTCCTCATTTATGCACTAGGCTGCGTGCTGTTGCAGATGCGGCGCCACGAGGGAAGAGCGACACATCGCAGTCTTCCTCAACACCCTCAGGGCTGTCTGCACCTCAGTCGCACAAGACCCGGCGTGCAACATCCATGGTGCTGGTCATGGCGTGACGACTGGCTACACCCAATACTATACCTTAATGACCAAACCGATGTCGGGCTCGCAATCGGATGACTCCAAACACACGAACGTAAATCCTAGGATGAGGCTGGCAAGGGCTTCCGTCAGCTTGCGGCGCGCACGAGGGGGCACGGGGAGGAGGGAAGGCCTCTCAGAAGGAAGCTGCTTCTCAGAAGGCGCCAGCCTTACATTTACAGACAAGGCCCACGCCTTTCCAAGAAGCGCTCTCCTTATAAGAAGCCTCCCCCACTCCCCAGAGGCCTCTTGCATGGGTTCCGAGCAGACAGAGTCGGAGGATCGCGCCGCATCGCCGATGCACCGGCCCGGCGGCACACCGTCGACGCGGGCGACGCACCGGCAGCGTCAACGTGGAGGGACGTGGGCTCCACATCGAACCGCATCGGCGATGCGGCGCGATCCTCGGACCCCGACTGCTCCGACCCCGCCCAGGAAACCTGGGGCCTCCCCCCTGCCCCCCTCTGCGCGCGGCCGTGGCAGGACCGCTACGCCATCAGCTGGCCATGTGTCGCACGGCCACGGCCTCGCGCCGCCGCAGCCTCGCCGAGGGGCCCTCTGGCCATCGTGCGAGGGGCTCGCGCGGCGTCGTGTGCAGCTGGGCGGCGCGCCCCGGGCCTCTCAGCAGGCTCGGAAGTTCCCCGGCCTTCTGGAAAGTTGTCTGAGCCTTCCCCGAGCACACAGACAACTTCTCAGAAGGCCGAGCACTTTGCGTTTGGGCCATGCATTGAACCACCACTTCTCGAGCAAGCGTAGTTGAAGACCCTGCACCAAGATCCACGGACTGAGCGTCCACGGTTTGATTCAACGCTTTATTTGCAATGTCTTCCACGGGGATCCGTCTGTGGCCGTGTGCCGTTTAGCAGATGAATGATGCGAACGCCTAGGGTGTTAAGATTCCGACCCTGGATGGCACTGTTTTTGTTGCTGACGGTGCTGATGATAGTGCGGAGGAGAAGGAGGAGGAGGAACAGTTGAAGTGGCGCAGGGGGAACAACAGGACGGTGATGGAGGAGGAATTGGCGAAGGATGTTCCTCCAGTAACTACGTGGCCCACCTACCCCACGAAGGGCAAGGGCCAAACGAGACACCAGAGATATACCCTCTGGATACAGACAACGACCTGTTTCCAACACAGCAGTAGTGGATCATTCCTGAGCCTCTGGAAGGTCTGCTTGGTTAGTTGGTTTGTTGGACCTTTTCCCTTTGCAGCGCAGTGTCCAGCGGAGTCAGGAGGGTTGACTGATCGTCCAGCCTGTCAGCACCGAGAAGGGCATTACGAACATCGCTATCTGTGTGCTGGAGCCCACGGCGATGGCGATGGCGGCGCCCACCTTGGAATTGTAGGCCATCCGCACCTCCGCTCACTGCTGCTGCTGCTGTTGCTAACGCTGCATTCTCGCCCTCAACCTCCTGTTTGGTCAGCCAGTCGTAAGCCCGAAACCGTCGAGTCTAGGCGGGGCGAGCAGCGAACAGCATTCGAATGTTCGTAGGGCATAAGCGAGGGATGAAGAAACGCGCGCCGTTCGTGCACCCTGCGGGGCCGCGGCGGCAGTTCAGGGGCCGTTTGGGCCCACTTTCCTACACTCCTCGGGTGCCCCGCGTTTATTGCCTCCCCCCCGCTGCCGTATTTTAGCACGGGTCCTGAGGGACATGACTCCTGGAACCTGGGGCCTCCCCCCATGCCCAGCTCCGCTCTGAGTCGTTTTCTGCCGTTCCCGGGGCCCCTGGAGGGCCCCGCGAACCCGAGAACGGAGAAACAACACCGCAAGACTCGTCTCCCTCAAGTCCCCCGGCCGGTCCGCCCTCGCTGCCGTGCGCCCATCACGTGCGCACGCAGGAGCGGCACCCGGGCAGGACGAAGACGGGCAACCGATAGCAAGTCACGACGAACGGCACGAAACGCCGCGCGGAGGAGGCGCACGCCGGTCGGAAACAGGGCCTGGCGGCCGCAGGTCTGGTGTGGGGATACGCCTCCTCCTCCTCCTCCTCCTCCTCCTCCTCTTCCTCCTCCTCTTCCTCCTCCTCCTCTTCCTCCTCCTCCTCCTGCGGGTTCAAAGTCAGTTGTCCCACCGGGTAAGACAAAAACCGCGTGGAAGCACTCCTCCTCCCGCTCGTTCTGTCCTTCTCCTCCTCCTTGTCCTCCTCCTCCTCATCGTCCTCGACTTCCTCCTCCTCCTCCCCTTGCCCCTCCTTCTCCTCCTCACCCTTCCTCCTCGACCCAACCTGAGGCGCAACAGGTAATTTCCCCATAGAAGGAGGGGGGTGTTGGCCCCCCCCCCCTCCCCCCCCTTCCCCCGAATGACACATTCTTGGGCCGTCGCGCCGACGCGCCCCGCGAGAGGGATGAGGGGGCAGGAGATAGACGGGAAAACAAGCCAGCGCGACAGCCTCAGCGGCTCGATGACCCGCTCCTCCTCCCTCCCCCTCGTCCTCGTCGTCGTCGTCCTCCTCCTCCAAGTCCTCCACCTCCTCCACCTCCTCCCTCCCCCTCCTCCTCCTCCTCCTCCTCTTCCTCCTCTTCCTCCTCTTCCTGACGCTGACGGCCACGCGGCGGTCTGTCCGCCGTAACCGCAGCGCGCGCCCGCGCCAGCGCCCGCGCCCGCGCCTCGTGACCTATGTCCCACCCTCTACCTCAGCGGGGCGGCTGCGGCAGATGGTGGGTTCCTCTGAAAAAAACAGCCTCTGGACCCAAGACCCCGCCGAGGAAGAGAAGGGAAAAACCGAACGGCCTCAGAGGGCACCTCAAAGGGCCGCGAGGAGGGGAAAGGAGGCGGGGCCCGAGGGGCCTAACGGCAACAAATCCTAAGCCTAGGTCAATTAGCCCCCCGACCACCACCTCCATAATTGAAGACGACCTCCGTCTCGCGCATGCGACGCGGAGGTGCTGGTGGGGGGGGGGCAAATTCTTGTACGCGAACGTGGCCCCCCCAAAAAAAACAGGAAAGAGCCAAGGCGGCAACCGTAAGTAAAAGAGAGGCAGGAACGGGGGGGGGCACATACTACTACAAGGCGGCCGAGCCCCCAGGGAACCCAAGGAAGGGACAAGGGGAAGGCCTCCAGGGCCAAAGAAGGGGGAAGGGGGGGGGGGGGGGGCAGGGATCCGGGGTGGCTCGGCCCCCCTCGAGCGGCCCCCGCGGGGCCAGGTGTCAGAGGTATTTGTCGGCCTCATCCCCCTCGCGGCCGCCTGCGCCCCCGTGGGCATGGGGGCCTGCGCGCCCGCCGCCGGGCGTTCTCGACCCTGTTCTGCATGGAGCTGGTATCTTTGTTGGGCATGTTCGTGGAATTGTCGTAGGGGTCCTTCGCGTGCCCCTCGTATGGGCGTGGGCCCAGGCCGAGGTGGCCTGCTGCTCCGTTCTTCGGTTTGATGTCTCCTTCTTTGGACCGACCCTGCCCCCCGCCCTTCGGCGCCAGCGGTGCTGCGGGGGGGCGGGGGGCTGTCGCCGCCCTTCGGCGCGACGCGCTGCGGTGACAGGCCATCGTGGTCCTCCTCGTCTGCGTTGATCTTCACCACTGTCGCGTTGTACTTGCCGTCGAGGATGCACTGGTCGTGGTTGTGGTCCTTTTCGACGTAGTAGTCCTTCTGGGAATAGCCGTGGTTTCCACCATGCTGGGGCCTACGCTGTCTGATTCCTGTGGCACTGTACGGCGACGCCCGCTCGGCGCTGGTATACTCTGGCAGTCTCGTCTCCGGATGTTGAGTTGACTGCTCATGCTCGCTTTCTTCGTGGCGGCGGTCATAATAAGTCACGAATTCAGTTAGACTGCCTGTCGGTTGTGCGTCGTTGTTGCTGTGTTCGCGTGCTGCCGCCGTGATTCGTGTTGTGTCGTCGTCGGCGTCGCTGGTGTGCTGAAAATGCTTGCTCGTGATCGTGTGGTCAGTCACGGTGGCGAGGTTGTGGCTCTTCAAATGTTGTAGTTCGTGGGGGGCAATGGTCGAGAAAAGTCCGATGTTCATCCAGCAGGCCGTGTCGTTGGCGATGCACGTGTACATGGGGAAGATAGCGTCGCGTATCTTCGCGCTGTCATCCACGATGGTCGTTGAGTCTTTCCTGCTGGGGTCTCTTCTTCCCCACGGGTGTTGCTCGTCGCGAAGTCGTTTGCTGTTGTCGAGGCTCGGTGGTCTTCTTGCAGTAGATGGTGTCGATTGTACCAATCCGTATAGCTTCGTGAATAGCGTTGTTAGTGTAGTCGGAACTTCAGCCGTTGTACGCCTGACTCGTGTGGTTCGCTACAGTAAGTATACGTACTGCTCGTCGGTGTTGTAGGTTTGTTTGCTGCTCGATGCCGTTGACGATGCGCATAGTATCTTCGCTGGTAGCATTCAGGTCGGTGATGATCAGAACCGTCGAAGTTCGATATGGCCTGTCGTTGCCTGCCTCCAATGTGTCACCGTCGGTTGTGTCGTGCCGAGCGTGGCGTGAACGACGATCGCGTGTCTGGGCGCCTTCCGTTTGTCCTCGTCGCTCGCCCTGCTCTTCTTCCGCTTGCGGTGACAAGGGGATTGGTGCATGAATCATCGCGGCACGTTCGTCGTCCGCGCCTGTCCGTTGTGCAAATGGTGGGCCGTAGAGTTGTAGACGCGGCCGTTCTGTGTAATTTTCGGGTAGTCATTTTTTTGTATGTTCGTCGTCTGTGCCTTATCTCCTCGGATAAGTCGTTGACCGCGTCGTCGTTGAGCTGCTTGCTGAACTTCATGGCAAATTATGCACGCGGTCTGCTGGCGCACATGTGCTTATGCAGTCGGTTAACCGCCCAATGCTCCCTCGCGCAGAACTGGCATGTAGTCCCGTGGATGTAATTGAATATATTCTTCCGCTGTCTGTGTCTAGCAGGCATGTGCTGTTGGTGCGCTGCCTTGCCGTTCAGGATTTGCCGGCATCCGTAGCATCGGTACCTTCGATCATGTTGAGGGTCTTCGATGTCGGGCGTCGGGATGGTGGTGCCGTCGCACAAGTCTTCGACGCGCCTTCTCCAGGCGACTGAGGCTGCTGCTTCTTTATTGAGCTCGATGGCTGTCTTGTAGGCATGTGTGGTTATGCTTTTGAATTTGGGTGGTTCTTCTTTTGCCATGCCTAGCCATTGGCGTATGTCGTCGCCGTTGGGCGTATTGTAGTGCTTGCTGGTGTGCACTTTGATGTGGTGGAGGTCGCCTGCTATCGTAGTTGACCATCTGCCTTTGCTCTCGATGTCGTAGTCAAGCAAGGCTCTTAATTCAATAGGGCATGCGTTAGTTATCCGTGAAATCTGCCGTAACCTTGCTTGCCGTAGTCTTTGTGGGAGCGTCGGGATGCCTGCCCCACTGGCGATCTCGATGTTGGTGACCTTCTCCCGCTGAGTTGTCTGATGGTCAATGCCCAATGCCATCCTCGCAACTGCTGTGTATGCAGTGGCGATCCTGTCCGTGCCAGTCGTTTTTTGCAGGTGTCGAGGTCCCTGCATTGTATAGTAGTCGTGAGTATCCTAGGGCATTGCGATAATGTGTCTTAACAGTATTGGTGATCTTGTCGCGCCTGAACACCGTCTTTCGAAGTGGTGTGGTAGCCTCCTTTAGAACAAGTACACGTGCTGCCGCTTCTTGCGTAAACTCGCCCCAATCGCTTACCATTGCGCCCAAGACTTTGAGAGTTCGCGTAATAGTCGCGGTCTTCCCCGTGTCCATGTACTCTTTCTGGTCGATATGCATGTGTCTCGCAATTCATGTTCCTTCTTTGTTGCTGGCGAAGATGAGGCAGTGAGACTTGGTAATGTTAATGGGGGGTCCTCGCGATGTGTCTTTCGTATTCGTATCCCCCCGTGGTTTTGACTGTAGTCTCGATCGCATTGCCGTCGGTGACCGTTGTCGTAGCTTTCACGTCGTCGACGGATGATGTGGTCGTTACATGCTGAGCGTCTGGACTATTGCAGAATACTTGTGAAATGCCTGGTATTCTTACTGTGCGTCCGCTTTGATCGCCTCTTCGTGATAGTCTTTCGTGACTGCAGACGTAAGCGCGTTGAGAGTCAAGTCGGCTATAGGTACTCCTTCCTGGTCGTGTTCCTAGCCTTGGTGCTGCGTAGTCTGAGTCGCGCTCGGTGAAGAACCACGTGTTGCGGCGGGCTTCGGTCAGCATCGAGAGCAAGCTCTTGTTGTCTATGTGGGCACTGATGATGCCGTTGTTGTTCATGAGGGTCTGTGTAGCCAGTAGCGCGCATTGGGGGATATCCATATGGCCGATCAGGTTGTCGATGTCGTCGGTGCTCATCTGCATGTCGTATACCAGGTTCGTAGCTACCCTGTGAAAGGCAGGTTTCAGGTCGATCATGACCATGGTGAGGTTGGTTCCTTCCGCGGCTGCTAGGTTGAAAATCAGTCGCATCATAAGGTGGTTGTAGTCCGTGCTGCAGTGGTTTCGGCCTCCCATCTGAGTACTGAAGAACAACTAGCCCAGGTATCAAGTCCTTCATGCACTGTCGTATGTATCTGTAGTGGTGCTTGATGATGGTGATAGCGAGTGAAATCGATCAGTGGTTTTGTAGCATCTCTTCGGCCCCTTTGCCTTTCCAGAAGTGTGTCGTTCGTGATCCTTTGTGCCACTGCTTCTCGCATGAGCAGTGCAGTCTTTGATAGTAGCGGGCGCATGTGGCGTGCCATCTCTCATGGTGCCGCATGGGCAAGGTCGTCGGTAACTTCGTCAGGTCCTGCAGCTCGTCCGAGTTTGCGCCGTGCCAGTGGTTCTTCCAGCTCGAAGATGCTAGCAACATTGTCGATGCTTCTGACCGTAGTGCTGTCGCAGATGTCGTTGGCGTTGCTGTGCTGCTCTGTGATGTCGGTCTTTGTCATGAAAGCTGCAGCTTCTATGTCGCCGGAGTGGTGGGCGGCTTCCTTGTGCTTCGCTGCCACGCCTGTAATGACCTCGCCATTCTTGTCCACCATCATGGGGCATGTCCGTGCCTTGCGTTGTTTGCGCCCGCCAAACAACAGTAGCTTGCGTACTCGTTTCCGTTCGTTGTATGTCTCGTGGTTGTGCCTCGCACCTGCTGCTCGCGTGGCTTGCTGGTTGATGAACTCGTCGTAGTCGCCGTTGGCCATTCGTGATGGTGTTTTCCGAGTCTGGTTGAGCCACTCCCGTGCAGCAAGGATAAGTCCCTTGACGTCGTTGTTGATGTTAGCCCGCTGTGCTTCGATGGCGAGTCGTGCAAGTCCACTATAGTGCTGGCCAATGTGCTTGGACGGCAAGCGTCTTGTCGGATGTTCAAGTGTGTAGGCTACCCTCATGGCAATTCTTCGGGTAACTCTGTGGTGCTTTGGTCCATGCTGCGCTGCTTTCCGTGGCGGCTTGGCAGTTCGTCGTCGGTCGATGATGAACTCGAAGGTCTGGTCGGAGATGTACTCCTGCATCTTCTTGTGCTGGCGATTGGGGAATGCTGCGGCGGCTGCCCCCGTGATGCCGAGCGCGCAGAAAGTGGCGTGCTGGTCAAGGCTGGTATACCAATCGGGGGCCACGGCAGCTTCGAGCATCTGCTTGAAATTGTTGGTCGCCTCCTCGTCCATCAGCTTTGTTCTATCCATCTTAGGGAACAACTTCTTTTTGGTCCTGGTCGATATTTGGTAAGCCGCTTGTGCTAGCACTGATGTATGATCCTCTCGTGGTTGGTCTGCCTTGGCTGGCTTTTTTAATCGTCTCGGGGTCTGGCATCGTCGAACATGCTGTCACAGCTTTATGTAGTCGTTCGCTTAACATGATGTAGTCTATGCGGTGTCCATGTCCGTGGGCATCCTTCCACGTATGGTGATCTTTACCGTCTGATCTGTGGGTATTGACGATCGGCATGTGCACCGGGGCAGCCAATTCATGTAGCCGCTGTCCATGTTCGGCTTGTTGCTGTTGTAGGCCTGCAGATCCAATCCACTGTGCTGTCGTAGGTCCAACTCGCCCGTTCGCATCGATGAAGATTGCGGACGGGCTGGACTTCGATACTCGCTTGGTTAGGTGCTCCCAGAAATCATTGTGTTCTTTCGCGTTCTTTTTGTATGCGGAGCGTGCGCAACACACACACCATGTGGTCGAAGGCCTTCGCCTGGATCCGCACAATAAGTAGTACCGCAGTTGTAGTTGTGATGTGGACTGCTGATCATAAGGTACCCGTTGCTGGTAGCTGCTCGTCGCTCGTTCCGTCCTTCTTGGATTCCAGTAAGGTGTATTTCGCGATGTTGTAGCTGTCGTCGTATGAGAGGCCCCGCCATTCGTTATTCAATATTCTTGCTCTAATCATCTTTTTCTTGACTGACAACTCAGCTTCTCTGACGCTCTCAACGTTGTAGGTCCTGATGTTGATCTTGATCTCACCTGAGATGTTTGTGTGCTCCGTCGGCGCAAACATGTACTCAGGCTTGGCGTCGCGAGCCGAGTTCCCAGAGATGGGGTTGTCCTGTTTGTCTGGGTATGCGTGTCGATCTCGGCTGTTCTGGTCCAGTGCTTCTCCCATAGCTAATCTTTGCTGGAAGTAATAGCGAATTGGAAGCTCCGCGGCACATTGTTGGTCGGCTTGTTCTTCTCGTGCTTCTTCCGCTCGCGTTTTGATAGACAATCAAGAAGTTCGTTCCACGGCATCCCCTCGTGGCTTGGCACGTGGTGGAGGTCGATGCTGGCGATGGTGCTGGCGCACGCGTATACAAGCTTGAGGTACATGGCGAAGTCATGGTCAGCAGTCGATATCGCCGTGCCGGGGCATATGTCGATGACCGTCTTGCAGTATGTGGAAGATGTTGACGTTGTGCGATTCGTTGGCCGCAATCGTCCACATGACTGTCTGTATTACTGCCATAATCTCGCATGTTGTGTTGGTATATGCGCTGCAATGGAGATCCATCGTATGGCTGTTGCTGACGATGTCGTGCTATGCGCCTCTGAATCTTATCCTCTTCCTCCTCCTCCTCTTCCTCCACCTCCCTCCTCCTCCTCCTCCTCCTCCTCTTCCTCCTCCTCCTCCCTGACCTTTTCTTCTCTGCTTGGGGTCATGCGGCCCGTGGGCCACATCAGGCTGTCCAGACCCTTCCGAGGTCCCCGAAGGGCCTCCCCGAGGGTCCCCCGAGGGTCCCCACGAGGCCCTCCGAGCTCTTTCTCGGGCGCACGCCAACATGGTTAAGGATCCGTGGATCTGGAGCGTGGGTACCGAATCCACGTCCAGGTGGCGTGCTGAACAGCAACATTTAGCGTGAAGGCCCTGACGCAACATAACCCATGTGTCCAAGCAGACATACTATTACATGTCACAGTATGGTGTACTACTCATATTGTTGTCACCTATCCCCATGACGACCCCCACCGGAGCCACGCCCCATCCTCAAACACGTACGACAACCAAAGGAAGTCTATGATTTTGGCTGCTTGAGCTTCTTGAAGATCGCAGAGGCAGGTTAAAGAATGGCCCAAGATGGCTCCAAGACGGCCGAAGAGACCCTGAAAACGGTCCAAGAGGACTCCAAGAGGACCCCAAAGAGTGCCCCCCATAGGCATCAAACGTGTCTTTTCTGGTTATTAAGCATGTTGCAGTTCTCGACTTCTCGGGCTTCAGACACCCCAAGACCGCCTTATATGCCTCCAGGATAATCCCAAGGCGGTCCAAGAAGCTCCTACATAGCCCTAAGACGTCACCGGGAGGCATCCAAAAAGCTCTCAGGAAGGCCCCAACGCACGTGCTCTACACATTCTGAGGGTGCACCCCGCGAAGCGAGAGGGACACAGGGACCCGGCCAAGTACCCCCAACACCATGATGCCAATGCCGCCCCACTCCGGCGACGGCGCTCGCCGATTCGGACCCGAAGCGGAACCGAAGCGGGACCCGCCGCTGATCCACGCGCCTTGGTCCATATCTGCGCCTCCTCGACTTCTGCATCCCCCCTGGAGCCTTCCCACATGCCCCCTCTGGGGAGGCCCGAAGCTGGCCCGCGACCCTTGCCTTCGGTCGGCTATGCCCTTCTGCGGGCGGATTCCGGAAGAACACTTGGACATCGGTAAGCATAATCGACGCTAGTGACAAGAGCAAGCACAAACATTCGTCACCAGACTCTTAGTAGAACTGTTCTTGAATCTGCCATCTGTGCAGGGACATGCCCGACTCAAACCTTGCCGCTCCCCCCCAGCGTCAGCCAGGGACCGACATCTGCCTTGGGGGAGGGCCCCTGGGCTCCGGGCCTCCTCCTCCTCCTCCTCCTCTTCCTTCCCCTCCTCCTCCCGTTCCTCCTCCCGTTCTTCCTCCTCCTCCTCCTCCTCCTCCTCCTCTTCCTCCTCCTCCTCCCTCCTCCTCCTCCCCTCCCCCCTCCCTCCTCCTCCTCCTCCTCCTCCTCCGCTCCTCTCCTCTCCTCCTCCTCTCCTCCTCCTCCTCTCGCTCCTCCTCCTCCCCACCCTCCTCATCCTCCTCCTCCTCCACCTGCTCCTCCACCTCCTCCTCCTCCTCCTCCTCCTCCCCCTCCTCCTCCTCCTCCATCTCTACCTCCTCCTCCCCCTCCCGATCCGCACCGCCGACGCGTGTTCGCAGGCGTTCCCCACGATCGGCAGCAGGACGACGCCGACGAACGGCCGCGGGATGCGCCAGGCTCGGACCAGGCCGTCGACGGCTGGCGGCGCGCGCCAGGGGGTTGGTTTGGTCGGGCGTGTCCTCCTACAGAAGAATATTGGAAGACAAAAGCATATTGAAAACGTGCCCCCAAATAGTCAATCATATGAGAGCACATACTAGAACAATGCCCAACGTCGCCAGACTATTCTCCGACTATTTTGGAATGTCCCTCCTCTAGAGGGACACGCCCGACTTACGGCTGGGCAAGGGGGGCGGCCTTCTCGGGAAAGGGCACCCCGCCTCTCCGAGAGGCCCCCTCCCGCCCCTTGTCAAGAAACCTATAGGCTTCAAGAAGCCTATCTCTCTCAACATATCTGCAGGTCTGTCTGTGTATTCTTTTGTACCAACTTATGCATTTACTTATTTACTCGTAATCCCTGAATAATCGCCCCCTGGGTCCGGTTTTGTAAGTCGCCTTTTTGGGAAGAGGGGGTGTCCGGTTTATTAGGGCAGTTTCTTCAAACAGGAAGTTGGGGGGTCTGGTTTACTAAGGCGCCTTTGCGCACTCGCTATTCTGCTAAACCATATGCGGCTGTTCGCATGCAACTTTGTTTTATTGGCCGGCTTTGCGGATCGTCATCGCCATCGTCATCATCCTTCTCGTAGTTGACATCACAGTATCCATCGCCATAACAATTATGTAGTAACACCGTCGTCATCACCACCATCAACAACATAAGCGTCACAATCACCACCGTCGCCATCAACATCATCACCCATATCTCCGTCATAAGCTTTCATCGTCATTCATCACGGCGGCGGCTTACCTTGGAAAGGTTTTCGTCTCAACCAACCTCAACGCTCGCATCGCAATCCGTTGCCATCGCTTGTGCCATCGCGGCCCACACCGTGACTCGCACGTGCCATTCCGCAGGAGGGGGGGGTCCGGAATATCAGGGCCCCTCGTTGATGGGGAGGTCCGGTTCATCAAGCTGCATCGTAAAGGGGGGGGACCCGTTTTTTGATGTTTTTTTTGTTTTTTGTTTGTTGTTGTTTTTTTGGTGGAGGGGTTACGAGTACTCATCTATTGATGCACGTACCCAGGTATAGGATAAAGAGGCTCCTGCCCCAGGCGGGGCCGAGGCCCTCCTCGAGTTTGCCCAGGAGGAGGAGGCGGAGGAGGAGGAGGAGGAGGAGGAGGAGGAGGAGGGAGGAGGAGGAGGAGGAGGAGGAGGAGGAGGAGGAGGAGGAGAGGAGGAGGAGGAGGAGGAGGAGGAGGAGGAGGAGGAGGATGCGCGAGGCCGGGGTGCGCAGCCCGCGGGCGGCCGGGCGCCAACCGCCGGCCGAGGATGGCCACTGCACTCTCGAGGCCTCCTGGATGGGGTCCGAGTAGATGGGGGTCGAAGGATCGCGCCGCATCGCCAATGCATCGCCGATGTATCGGCGGTGCATCGGCGATGCACCAGCAGTGTCGGTGATGCACTTGCGCCATTGGCGTGGCGAAAGTCGGGCTTGCCGATGCATCGGCGATGCGGCGCGATCCTTCGACCACGTCTACTCCGACCCCATCTGGGAGGCCTAGCTGCACCGACCTTGCAGACGTGCTCCAGCAGATTTCTGCATGGATTTCTGGCGGTGCAAGACCCCGAAGCGGGGAGCGACGAACGACGCGAACTTCGCGAGGATTGTTGTTAGTCTTCATTCCTGACCAACGAAAATATCCGCACGAAGGTCACTCCGAAATCCGGGGCGAAATTCTCCAGGACACTCCGGGCCCATCCCATTGATGTCCGAACGAAATCCGCTCTGCGATGTTGGCGCCATGATAGATGGGCCAGACAGGCGAAGATGCAGGGCCGGGTGGCGACCTCCCTCCCAAGACGCCCTCGCTCTGGGAAAACAAACGTTTCGACGGAGGGCTCGTCGTTATATTCGGCCTCCAGGGGCCCTCACCGGGGCTCTGGGGCCGTCAACGAAACAACTCGGGACGACAAAGCGGTCCTGGGGAATGGGTCCAGACCTCTGGGGTCGACATTATGAAATTTATCCAGGCGAAGGACCCAACCATATGCAGTTGTGAATACCGCAATTGTGAATATCTTCTTCGGTGGTGCCCACGAACCGTATGAGGGGCGTGCCGACATGTGGCGGGGCACACGAGACGAAGGAAAACGATTTGTCTAGTTACGAGAGACTGAGCGCGGGTGAATCTGAGCACGAGTAAGTCCAAGTGTGAATGAGTCTGCGCGCGAGCGAATCTATTTGCACGAATGCGATCATGGCTACGCCACGTGTAAATGTATATGAATGTCAATGGTTCGGGTATGCATGTCTGTGCACTCGTGACACTGGCCGTGGCCGCCGCAGAAAGCTTCCGCGGGAACCCCGGCGGCAGCGCCCGCACGCCGCGACGCCCATGTCGGCACGCCCCTCACGAGGATCGCGCCCGCTTGCTTCCCTTCTTTTCCTCCCTCTTTGCCCGCGAACTCCAGAATCCAAAGCTGCGGGCGCAGCGCGGCGCGGAGTCCCCGCGACGTGCGCCGGTCGCCCCGGAATGGTCCCAGCGACGCGCGCGGGTCGTCCGCTGCGCGGAGCAAAGAGAGCTAGCTAGCTAGCTGGATGGGTGATAGCGGGCAAGGCTCTGACCGCTGGGCAAAGCGACGACGGGCGAGCGAGGCGCAGGGAAGAAAGCAGCACGGAGTTCCCGCGACGGAGCTCCCTATGGGGCCACGAAATGTGTGAGGGGTGTGCCGAAATCTGTGTGGGGCACGCATGCGGGCGGTGGCACTGGGGCCTTCGGTGGAGCTCCCTATGGGGCCACGACACGTGTGAGGGGTGTGCCGACATGGGTGTGGGGGACGCATGCGGGCGGTGGCACTGGGGCCTTCGGTGCAGCTCCCTATGGGGCCACGAAACGTGTGAGGGGTCTGCCGAAATGGGTGTGGGGCACGCATGCGGGCGGTGGCACTGGGGCCTTCGGTGGGGCTTCCTATTGAGCAACGAAACGTGCGGGGTGTGCCGAAATGGGTGTGGGGGACGCATGCGGGCGGTGGCACTGGGGCCTTCGGTGGAGCTCCCTGCGAGGCCACGGAACGTGTGAGGGGTCTGCCGAAATGGGTGTGGGGGACGCAAGCGGGGGGTGGCACTGGGACCTTCGGCGGAACTCCATATGGGACCACGGAACGTGTGAGGGGTGTGCCGACATGGGTGTGGGGGACGCATGCGGGCGGTGGTACTGGGGCCTTCGGTGGAGCTCCCTATGAGGCCACGAAGCGTGTGAGGGGTCTGCAGAAATGGGTGTGGGGCAAGCATGCGGGCGGTGGCACTGGGGCCTTCGGTGGGGCTCCCTATGAGGCCAGGAAGCGTGTGAGGGGTGTACCGAAATGTGTGTGGGGCACGCATGCGGGCGGTGGCACTGGGGCCTTCGGTGGAGCTCCCTATGGGGCCACGACACGTGTGAGGGGTGTGCCGACATGGGTGTGGGGGACGCATGCGGGCGGTGGCACTGGGGCCTTCGGTGCAGCTCCTATGGGGCCACGAAGCGTGTGAGGGTGTGCCGAAATGGGTGTGGGGCACGCATGCGGGCGGGCACTGGGGCCTTCGGTGGAGCTCCCTATGGGGCCACGACACGTGTGAGGGGTGTACCGAACTGGGTGTGGGGGACGCATGCGGGTGGTGGCACTGGGGCCTTCGGCGGAGCTCCCTATGGAGCCACGAAGTGTGTGAGGGGTGTGCCTAAATGGGTATGGGGGATGCATGCGGGCGGTGGCACTGGGGCCTTTGGTGGAGCTCCCTATGGGGCCACGAAACTTGTGAGGGGTGTGCCGAAATGTGTGGGGGACGCAACCGGGCGGTGGCACTGGGGCCTTCGGTGGAGCTCCCTGTGAGGCCACGAAACGTGTGAGGGGTGTGCCGACATGGGTGCGGGGGACGCATGCGGGCGGTGGCACTGGGGCCTTCGGTGGAGCTCCCTATGGGGCCACGAAACGTGTGAGGGGTGTGCCGACATGGGTGATGATGCTGGTGATGATGACAGTCGTGATGATGATGACGATGATGATGATGATGATGATGATGATGATGATGATGACGATGACGATGACGATGATGATGATGATGATGATGATGATGATGATGATGATGATATGATGATGATAATGGTGATGATGATGATGATGATGATGATGATGATGATGATGATGATGATGATGATGATGATGATGATGATGACGCTGATGATGATAATGATGATGATGATGACGATGATCATGATCATGATAATGATGATGATGATGCTGCTGATGATGCTGCTGATGATGCTGCTGCTGCTGCTGCTGCTGCTGATGATGATGATGATGATGATGATGATGATGATGATGATGATGATGATGATGATGATGATGATGATGATGATGATGATGATGACGGGAGGAGAGAGGAAGGAGGAGGAGGAGGAGGAGGAGGAGGAGGAGGAGGATGAGAGGAGGAGAGGAACGCGGGGCGATGTCTCTTCAAAACGAGGATCCAACACCACAGGATGGGTGGGACAACTCATGACATCGGGGGTCTGGGTCGGGCCCACCGTTGGAAATCCTGGCTGGGTGGCGGCATCCGAACCCCACCCCCGCCAGCCATCGCTTCTCTCCTGAGTCGATGGAGTGCGGGGATGGGGCTCGGATTTCGCCACGTGCTGGACGAGTTCCGCACTCCCCCCCCCCCCGCCCATCCATTTGCCCGACTCGTGGATCGGCGAGGGCAGAGATCGGACTTCGCCGCCGGAGGGCGTCCCCGGCAGCGCACCTCGTGCCTTCCGGGGGGGGGCCCGACTGCCGCGCGCCGCCAGGTATGGAGTCGACCATGCTCTCCGAGAGCAGGGCCACGGCCGCCGTGCTGACCAGGAGCAGGCCCAGGGCCCACGGCACGCTCAGCACGCCGTCCTCCGCGGCTTGGCGCGCAGGACACATGGCCCTGCACTCCAGGGCCCCCCCCCGAAAACCACGCCTGTACGCACACGCACACGCACACGCACACGCACACGCACACAGACACGCACACTCGCATTTACGTGCGCATGCACCTTCACACTCGCATTCGCATGCACTTTCACATTCACACGCATTCACACACACGCACACAGACACAGACATCGACACAGGCACAGGCACAGGCACAGACACACACACACATACACACTCATACACACAAACACACACACAAACACAAACACACACACAAACACACAAACACACACACAAACACACACACACAAACACACATACACACAAACACACACACACCAACACACACAACCACACAACCACACAAACATACACAACACACACAAGCACACACAAACACATACACAACACACAAACGCACGAATCCACGAACCCACAAACCCACAAACACACAAGCACGCAAACACACAAACACGCAAACACACAGACACACACGCACACGCACACACGCACACACGCACACACGCACACACGTACGCACGCACGCAAGCACGCACACACGCACACACACACACACGCACCCACGCACCCACGCACCCACGTACCCACCCGCGCACCCACAGACTAACCCACACACCCACGCACCCAAACACCCACACACTCACCCACCTACACACATATACACACACACGCAGACGCAGACACAGACCTAGACGCAGACGCAGACGCAGACGCAGACGCAGACGCGTACGCACACGCACACACGCACACGCACACGCGTACGCGTACGCACACAAACACACATTTCCTGAGGTCCGTGGGCCCCACTCCGCTTTCCCCGGCCCTGCACTTCAAATTTGCACAGGAAAGCGGATCCTGGTGTTCTACGGGGCCCTACATTTTTCGTTCCTCCCCCGGGAGACGGATAAAACAAGTCTGCACCACACCACCCCGACGTCGTCCCCAACCCCCAGAGAGTCCTGGGATTGAACAACAGCGCCCCGCTGGTAGTGTGTGCCGAGCACTGCGAAAGCTCTCAGGGTCCGCCTCCCCCAGGACCCCTGGCATGGTGGTGCGGGCGCCGACGCCGGCACCGACGACCGCCCCCTGCGCGGCTCGGGAGCTGCTGGAGGTGTCCGCTGTGAAGGGCCGACCGTCCCTGCATTCGCACAGGCCTACCACGAAATGCAGCTGGAAGAAAGAATTGGCGGCGAGCGAGGGGGGGGGGATATCATAAGAAGGAGAAGGCCTCCTCAGAAGGCGGCGGACTTCTCAGAAGCCCTCGCGCTTTCTGAGAAGTGTTCTGTGTCTTCGGGGAAGGCTTAGAAAACCTCCCAGAAGGCCTGGGGACTTCGGAGACTTCTTATCAGGCCCGCCCCTTCTCACTTCCCCTCCCCTCGCTCGCCGCCAAAAGAATCCCAACCAGACGACGCTGACGCCCGCGGCAGACCCACGGCAAACCCACCGCTTGTGGCCGAGGCGCTCTCCCCAAGACGGAAGGCCGCGCGTCGGAACAAACGGCGCGTCGACACAGGTTGTTGGAAGAAAAAATAATTCGGATAATAAATGCAATCTTCCCATAGCATCTGACCGGCCGACCCTGTCGGCGTGTGACAGGGGCTATTCCGTCGCCATCGCCGTCGCTGCCGCCGAAGCGTCACCGCCGCCATCACGTCCCTTCCTTCCCCCGAGTCCGTCGCCGCTCCCCCCTTTCCTTGGGCCCTCTTCCTCAAGCACGCCAGCCAAAGCGAAATGCACCAGCCCATCCACAGCGAAATTAAGCAACGTTGTCATTGAGTCGAAGGGGAGCCCCTTCCCTTTGTTACCTTCCCCGCGGATGGGGGAGGGGGTCCCGGGGGGTGGTCCAGGGTCAGAATACCACCATCCCGGGGCCCATGGCCCGCACTCTCCCTCCCATTTCCTTCGTGGGCAGAGGCCTCCAGGGTTGGCGGCACTGGCCGTCAGGCCTTAGCAACAAATGCAATGTTTTCATAGCAAATACCAACGGACTTAAGCAAACTGTCTCAGCCAGAGCTGTTCTAATAACATCTCGTGCAGACCACACAGGGTTCTCAGGACCTTCTCTGGTGGGCCTATCCCAGACCACCGACGTCATGACTTTTCATTACGTCGACCCCTGGAGGTCTCGACCCATTCCCCTGGACCGGTTTCTCATCCCGAATGGTTTTTTGACGGTCCCGAGGGCCGGTAAGGGCCCCCAGAGGCCGCAAATAACGAAAAACCTCCCGTCACGATTTTTTAATTGCCCAAGGGCGAGGGGGTCTGGGATTGGCGAGTCAGGATGCCTCGCCACTGCCCGAGTCCCTGGCCCCAGGTGTCCCCAGCTCTTGGTGGATTCTTTGGGGGCCCCAAAACCGTGTGGTGACAGACCCGGCGGTGACCTCGAAACCCGCAGAGACCTCACCGCACGGTCCGTCACCGCACGGTTTTGGGACCCTGGAGGCTCCAGTCGCCCGAGACATCCTCGGAGAACGACCGAAGTCCCAAAACCGTGCGGTGACCACGACTCTCCACCGACTCACCACGTGACCGTTTTCTTATTCGGCGTTTCGACACTGGGCGGAACGGGGGGGGGGGGACGACTGGCTCTGGACCTCTGCTTCGTGCGACCGTTTGCACAAGTGTGCCCATTGTGGGGGAGACTGCACCTGCTCGAAGCAGGCGCCCCCAAACGGCCAAGATCTACTCCAGTGGGGGGGAGGGGGGGGGGGGCGAGGGCCCGCGCCGATCGGCAAAACAATTGAGTAATAAGAACGAGCACCACGCGGTGTGGTCACCACCCCGTTTGTTGGGGGCCCCCGAATGCTGTGGCCCCCCCGGGGGGGCCCCCCCGGGGGTGCCCCCCGGGGGCTCTCCGGGAGGGGCGCCCCGGGAGTCCGCGGGGGGGCGGGGTTGCCTCCCTCTGGAGGCGCTGGGGACGCCCTGGGCCAAGGACCCTTCCTGCGCAGGGACCGACCGTCCCCGGCATCATCCCACGGGCCAGGCGTACGGCAAGCTCGCGTCGTGTCGACCCTGGCGTTGCTTCCTGACACCGCGGGGATCGTTCAACCTCTTGAACGATTGGCCGTTTCCGAGACGTCCAAGCCGTTCCACAGCGAACGATTCTGGGTCGCCCGCGGCATTCAACGTTGAACGCCGCTGGCGGGTTCGCCGCCAGTCGACACGGCACGAACCTACGGTACCACGACACGCCCTTTTCACTGCACCGACCTTGCAGACGTGCTGCATCGAACTTTTGCGGGAATTTCTGCCAATGCACAACCCCGAGACGGCGAGCGAAAAACGGAATGACTTCCACGTGGATTTTTGCAGCCTTCCCTGGCAAAAAAAATAAACCCGCGCGAAATCCGCTTCGAAATCCAGAGCGAACTTCTCCAAGACAATCTGGGCCCATCCCCACTGTTCTCCGAGCGAAAACCGCTCTGCGATGTTGGCGCGATGACCCTTTGATTGAAGGGGCCCCAAGACACACAAATAAATACACACAAATAAAGATATTCCCAATCTTTTCCTATATTTTCTCGGTTTTTGTCTTCCCCCCCCACTTCCCATATTTTCTTATATTTTCTGGGGAATCGACGATCAATTGTGTCTGTGTGTTTTTTCCTTCCTGAAAATGCTCGAACAAGGCTCGACCTGAGCAGTGTTTTCCGTGCTCGTTTTGTTTTCGTTTCTCCTCGTTCTGTCTTCGTTCCGCCTCTGTTGCAACACGAATTCACAGACGGAAGCGGTCCACGAGATCGCCAAAATACCGTTTGGGTCGAGCCCTGTGCTCGAATTGCGCTAGAAGCTCGACCACAGGAAACCCTCCACAAGGGATCCAACCCTGAGACCCCAGGATGTCCATTGGTTTTATGCATGGGGACGTCACGTTTTCCATCCTAGAACCATCGAAATCCAAGAAACCCAGGGCACCCTGGAGGCAGGCAGGGTGCTTCTTGGCATGGGCTTCCTCTGTATCAAAACAGCTATGCTCTCAGAACACCGGCCCGATGTATCAAAATCGTATCGTCCCAGCTGGACATGTTCCGAGAATGTGCCGTGCAAACTCCCAACGGTCCTTGGAACGTTCTTCGGTAGTCCTATACAGTCGGGGGCTTGACCTAAGGAACCCTAAATAAGGAACGAGGCCCCTTTTTTACCTAACAGCTCTTGCTGATAGGTTTCTAGTGGTCTCAAAAGAGAGCATCATGACTCCTCAGGGGGGTCTGGGCGGGACCCGGGAGCTGCCGCCGAAGCCGAAATCGCTTGGGACATCCTCGCAAAATCGCTCTTGGTGCTCCCAGAACTCCATTCCCGGGCCACATTTTGGATGCCCGGAGCCAACTGTAGGCCACTTCGTGCTCTTCGACTTCCCAGAACTCCATTCCCGGGCCACATTTTGGATGCCCGGAGCCAACTGTAGGCCACTTCGTGCTCTTCGATTTCCCAGAACTCCATTCCCGGGCCACATTTTGGATGCCCGGAGCCAACTGTAGGCCACTTCGTGTCTTCAAGTTCCCAGAACTCCATTCCTGGGCATGATTTTGAATGCCCGGAGCCAACTGTAGGCCACTTCGTGTTCTTCTAGTTCCCAGAACTCCATTCCTGGGCCACATTTTGAATGCTGAGGCAGGCTGATGCTGCGGCCGAGGCAGGCTGAGGCTGAGGCAGGCTGAGGCTGAGGCCGAGGCTGAAGGCAGACTGAGGCTGAGGCTGAAGCAGACTGAGGCTGAGGCTGAGGCAGGCTGAGGCTGAGGCTGAAGCAGGCTGATGCTGAGGCAGGCTGAGGCTGAGGCTGAGGCTGATGCAGGCTGAGGCTGAGGCAGGCTGAGGCTGAGGCCGAGGCTGAAGGCAGACTGAGGCTGAGGCTGAAGCAGGCTGAGGCTGAGGCTGAGGCAGGCTGAGGCTGAGGCAGGCTGAGGCTGAGGCTGAGGCAGGCTGAGGCTGAGGCTGTGACTGCGACTGCCGTTGCCGCTGCGACTGTCATCGCGAATGCGACTACGACTGCGAGAACAGCAGAATTCTACAACTGGATTTTCATCTGAATCTTAAGGGAAATGCTTTCAGATATGCTTCTACACATCGCTGTTAGGTTGCTTTGCCGGGATAATTCCATAAGTTGAACTTCGATTTCTGGTCGAAAACCTAAGGACAACCTGAGGCAAGCTGTGAAACACTCAAGGAACGCGGAGCCCCTCCCCAACGAAAAGGGTTTCTTCTTCAGAGCCCCGACTGTAGGCAAGTCAGGGCGCTTCGCCACCGCCTGGTTGTAGGTGGCCAAGGGGTCTGAGCTTGGTGGGCCCCGAGACAGTCGTCAAGATGGGGGGGGGCAAAGACAACGCCGCTCAAGATCAGTCCCCGGACCCTTCCAGGGGCCCATCTGGTGTGGTTTTTCCTACCAGATCCGTTTTCGACAAGCCTGGGGTCCGACAGTGGCCCCCAAATCCAGAAACAAACGAAAAGCTTCAACCCAGAAGCTCCAACCTCGCCCACCCTTCTTGCTGGTCGGAACCCACCATGCTGGGCCACCTCAGACTCCCAGCCGGCTCCAACTCTTGGCAGCACCCGCAGGGTGGTCTGCGTCCTCGTCTGGGCCGTGCGCGCTCGCGCGCGGCAGGTCGTCCGGCCCCGCCGAGGGGGGCGCCTCGGCGTCCGCCAGGCGGTCGGTGCTCTTCGGGTCGTCGCCGTCGTCGTCCTCGAACATCTCCACGTGGGTGCGCAGCTGGAAAACCAGGTACGCGACGTAGCCCACGCTGACGAAGACGGCGCTGGCGCGCGAGACGCCCACGGAGGCTCCCTCCGGCCTGCCGAGGGAGAACACCGTCGGGAACGAGAACGACATCACCCCAACCAGCAACATCGTGATGTTGATCAGCGCCGCGGCCCCCGAGAACCTCTGCTCCGGCTTCACCAGCCCGCCGGCGAAGAAGGACATGCCGAGGACGAGGAGAAGGTTCGACAGGATGGACCCGAGGAGGCTGCTCTTCACGATGTCGAGGAGCCCGCTGTTTATCGCGTTGACCGTGATGATCATCTCTACGGCGTTGCCGAAAGTGGCGTTGAGGAGCCCCCCCGTAGCCTGGCCCAGGTTCTCGGCTAGGTGCTCCGTGGCGTCCCCCAGCAGCTTCGCCAGGGGCACCAGCGCCAGGAAGCAGAGCCAGAACGTCGGGCACCTGGGCCAGCCCTGGTGCTCCCCCGCGAGCCCGAACGGGCCGGCGACGAGCAGCAGATTGATCGGGTCGCACAGCATGTCCCGCAGGATGTGGGCGCTCGTGGCTGAGCGGCCGTACCTCATGAGGGGGCCCAGGGACACACACAGATAAATGCACACAGATCCTAGGATTCCGGATCTTTTTTTCATGTTGTTAGGATTTTCGTCTTCCCCCCCACTTCCCACATTTTCCATATTTTCTGCGGAAGCGAAGATCATCTGTGTCTGTGTGGTTTTTCCCCTCCTGACCTCACAGCAATCGTGCTCCTCTTGATCGCGGGGACCAGCGCCAGTGCAGGCAGGGTCCGCTGGCTCCTGGCCGCGCGCCCGAGCGTGGGGAGGCTCTGGCGCCTCGGCACGGCACTCTGCACCAAGAGCGAAGAGGCCCGCAAGGGCTCCGAGAAACCCCGGGCAAAATCCCCCGATCCGCCCGCGTCTCTCGAAGAACGAACAGCTACACGAGCACAAACCACGCCCGTCGAGCAGGGACCGGCCGTCCCAGCATCTCTCTGTAGGCTGGCCGCGAACGGCTCCCAGAACCCGATCAGGTTCTGAGAGTCAGAGCAGTGTTCTGAGAACATCGAGCCGATGGATTGAAACAAGACGGTCCCAGCCAGAAAATGTTCTTAGAACATCTGTCGCCACGCCGTTTGTTCTCGACGAGCCCAGGTGGACGACGCCGACAGCACGGCAAACCCACGGCAAGCCCTGCGCCCCGTGCCCAAGGAGACGCAGCCGGCGCCGCGGCTAACCCCACGGCACGCCCTGCGCCCGAGGCGGCGTCTGCCCTGGCGGCCGAGGCGCCCTCCCCAACACGCAAGGCCGCGCGTCGGAACAAACGGCGCGGCGACACCTCGTGCAACCCCCGAGAGGTCCTCAGAACAGTCCCTGGTGGGCCCGCAGGCAAGCCGGAGCGCCTCGCCGCTGCTTGCGGTGGCCCTGCGCGGACTCCTTTGGGCTCGGCGCTGCCCCCCCCCCCCCCGCGCCCCCGGTGCGCGAGTTGCGCGGCACAGGGGGGGCGGAGCGCCGCAAGCGCCGACCGATGCACTCCGCGCGGGCCCCCGCAGGTGTTTGTGCCCCTCTGCCGTGCTTTTTGCTCTTCGAAGTGGGCGCCTCCAGGCCTCCTGGCTGGAGCCGGGTGCCGTCGCCGCGCTCTGCCAGACGGCCCCGCCCTGTGAGGAGGCCAGCACTGCGCCCGCGCCGATCCTGGCCAGGCCGCCCACCCTGGGCCCAGGATCGGTGCACGTGACGCCCTCCTGGCCTGGCCAGGGAGGCCTGGGCCCAGGAAGGACCTGGCCAGGATCGGCGCACGCCCGTCGTCGGGCTGCCCCGACCCACACCTCCGAGCCGAAGCCGGGCGTCGCCGTCCCGCTCTGCCAGGCGGCTCCGCCCGGGCCCTTCCGCGGCGCGACCGCGCCCTCGGCGCCGAGCCTCGGCGCCGAGCCTGCCGCGAGCAGCAGGGTCATCTGTGGGATCGGGGTCCAGCACGGGCCTGGAGTGGGCGGCGCCTGCCTTGAGGCTCTCAGAGTGGCTGCCGCGCGGGGCCGCGGAGGACGACGGCGACGGCCGCTGGCCGCAAGTGACCACGACAGGCGCGTGCGATTAGACCGCGCAGGGTTCGCTTGGGACCGGTGTGCTTTGAAAGCGGCCGAAGGCCCCCCAGAACCCGTCGAAAACCCTCCCAAAGGGTTTCTGGGAGGCTTTTCGGAGGGTTTCGGAACGGTTCTTGTCGTTCGGGGAGGAAGCCAGTCCCAGCGAACCCTGGGCTTTCTCAACACACGACAGGACATCTTGCCATCATGTATCTAGGGGCACATCTGTCGTCGAGCTTTGACTGCTTTGCGCTCCCTGAGGTGCCCCCAAGGCTCCAGTGGGCCCACCAGGACTCGGAGAAGGCTTCGGAAGCTTCCCTCCGACGACAGAGACGGCTTCTCAGAAGGCGGGAAGGGGGGCTTCTGAAATTTGAAAGGAAACATCGTTATAACCATTGTCTTTTGGAGCTCCGCGCGGATTTCTTGGATCTGCGGTGGACCCCCCTCCCTGATGCGCGGAGCGCGCCAGCAGCGGCGCCGGAGGCGCTGCCGGAAGGGCCCCATCGCCGATCCAAGAGATCCACGCGGAGCTCCGAGAGTTTATGTTGATGCCGCTTTTGTGCTTCGAGAGAAACCCCGACGCCTTCTGAGAAGGCCTGCCCCCTCTCAGATTGCCGCCCCTCGCCCTCCCGGGCTCGCCGCCGAAGCTCGGGCCGGGCGAAAGGAGGGGGGGATAGCAAAGGGGGGCTTTGAGAATCGGCTCACGTAGCTGATTTCCCCGGCGCCTCCCAGCGCCGGGAGGCGCCCACGCATCGAGGAATGGGCCCCTCGGTGGGGCCGAAACCAGCTGCATGCAGCAAATCTCGCACCCCCCCCTTTCCCCATCTTCCCCCCTTTCTTCCGGCCCGACCCTCGCCCTCACGGGCTCGCCGCCGAAGCGCTGCGGTCGGCTTCCGGCCGGGCCTTGGGCCCCGGCAGGGGCCCCCAAACCTTGTTCCCCACCCTTGGACGCCCGAAATGGGTACGGAAAGAATGGGTACAATGCCCAGCAGCAGTTCCTGTCCATTCTGAACAGGACTCGCTGTCGGTGTCGCCGCGGCCTGTGTCCATTTGAGACAGAAGGCCGCCTGCCCAACAGCGGCCGCTGTTGGTTTGGGACAACATTTGTTGTTGGGCATTGTACCGATTGTTTCCGTGCCCATTTCGGGCGTCTGCCACCGCTCCCGACTCTGCGGAGGGAGCGCCGGCGTCGGGAGCGTAGGGCAGGTTCGGGCGGCGTCGGCGCGCGCAGAGGTTTCTGAAGCCACGTCGATATCGTTCCGCCTTGAATCGATCGCGGCCCTGGTCGTTCCAGGTTGGATTCCGTCGGGTCCAGTGGCGTCACCGTGTCCCTCGGTGCTTGAATCCAACCTTGAACACCTTCGCCAGCGTCGCTGGCGCGCCATCGCCGCATGAAGCTACCGCATGCGCGCGCGCCTGCCCATAGAGGAACAAACATAAGACACGTAAACATCAGCTTTTGGAGGTCCGCGCAGCTTTCTCGGGTCGGCGCGGCCGCGTATCGAGGAAGATGTGTGGAGGCCAGGCTGAAGCCACCTGCGCGCAACAATTTTCGTCCCCCCCTTCTTCCCCTTCTTGTCTGCGGCAATACACATTCAACACAGCCTACCGCAGCCGGGCACGCGACCGTCGAACGGCATGGATTCGATGCCCTCTGAGGTTACTCTCTGTGCTCATGGGCGTTTCTAAACTCATCTGTATTCTTCTTCTCGGAACCTTGCTCAAACATTCTACGCTCGCCACCTCCTCTTTCTCTTCCTCCTCTTCTACGCTTCCCTCCTCCTCCTCCTCCTCCTCCTCCTCCTCGTCAATTATCAATCCTCCCTCCTCCTCGATCCTCGATTTCCTGGAGGAGGCTTGGGCAGTGCCCCCCAAACACTCGAGCTGGATCCAGCCGTGGCGACGAGGAGCCCCCCCTCTAGACTCTAGAGGGGGGGCTCCTCTAGAGTCTAGAGGTCTGAAAAAGGCCCAAACACTCCGAACGCCTCGACTTCCCATGATCTTCGAGGCCGAACGTGGCTCAGGTCCCTCCCTCCCCAAAGGCCTACGTGACTAGAGAAGAGTGCGTGGCTGGCGGAGCCGAACCCCTTTGGCGGCGCGCACAAGGGGAAGGAGGAGGAGGAGGAGGAGGAGGAGGAGGAGGAGGAGGAGGAGGAGGAGGAGCAGGAGGAGGAGGAGCAGGAGGAGCAGGAGGAGCAGGAGGAGGAGGAGGAGGAGGAGGAGGAGGAGGAGGAGGAGGAGGAGGAGAAGGTGGAGGGAGGGAGGAGGAGGAGGAGGAGAAGGAGGAGGAGGAGAGGAGGAGGGGGAGGAGCAGGAGGAGCAGGAGGAGCAGGAGGAGGAGGAGGAGGAGGAGGAGGAGGAGAGGAGGAGGAGGAGGAGGAGGAGGAGGAGGAGGAGGAGGAGGGGGCGGAGGAGGGGGAGGAGGCCCACTTCCCCGAGCCCCCTTGTGCGGCGCGCGCAAAGGGATGGCGTGAGGGGGAAGGGGGGGCACTCGAAGGAGGCGGGGTCTTCTTGGAAGACGAGAGCCTTCGGAGAAGGACCGGACGCTTCTGCGAAGGCTTCTCAGAAGCAACGGGGGGCCTCCAAGAAGATCCCTGCGGCAGGCTCGTGCCGTGACGACCCCGACGGTGGTTCTTGACACCGCGGGGATCGTTCAACCTTGAACGATCGGCCGTTTCCGAAACGTCAAATTGTTCAACATGGACCGATTCTGGGTCCCAGGTGGCGTTCAAAATTAAGCGCCGGCGGCAGGGTCGCCACCGGTCGACACGACGCGAACCTACCCTACCCTCTCAGAAGCCCCCCGTGCCTCCTTAGAAAGCACCCCCGACTCGCGTCACCCCCTTGTACCGTGCTCGCCGCCATCCCCGCCCTTTCGCCTGCAGCGCGACGGGGTCATAAGGATGCACGGTGAGGATGCATCGACCTAGGACGCACAAGTTGGGGCCTTCCCAGCGACCGCGGCAGACGACAATTGCTGCGGATGGGCCGAAGACTCACAGATGCAAGGGTGCCCTGGGAAGGCTGCAGTGAGGCTGACAAAGTGAAAGTTGGAAGCTCCACGAGAGTGAGAGTGGCCAGGGCTGGATGCACGAATGAGAGGGCGGCCGTGGAAAAAGCTCCTCCTCATCTCGGTCACCCGACTTCGCGCCTCACGCCCCGCGATGCGCAAAGCTACCTGCAAGTCGGGCATGACCTCCTGCAGGCAGATCATGGACGAAAGAGGACAGCAATCAGAGAACGCATCCAAGCATAGCCACCGCCGAAACATCGGCCCCAGACGATTTTGTTTTGACTCTGCCTGCATGTGTCCCCCTGTGGAGGGGCCTGCCCGACGCAAAGTGCCCTTCGCCCCTTCGCGCCGCGGGCCCCGGAGGGGGGCGCCCGCGCAGACCCGAGGGCCGCGAGGCGTGGCGCTCGGCGAGAAGCTTCGCGCCGCCGCGGGTCACCCACGCACACCGGAGCTTCACGGCTGCAGCCTGAGACAGCGTGCTCCGAGTCCCACCAGCCCTCTGGGCGTCGGTGGCTTAGGGAGTTCCCTCTTCCACCCCTCCTTCTTCCCCTTCGGGGAGGGGTTTACCCCTCCCCCCTGGACCTGGACAGGGGGTTCCGCGAGGTGTCGGAGCGTCCAAGACAACGTACTCCAAGTTGCTTGATAAGCTCAAGGCGGGCGTGTCATTCTACTTGTACAGGAGGAGTATCCAAAAATAGTCAACAAATAGACTGGGGACGATTCTTCTACAATCTTTGACTATTTTCGAGTATTTCTTGTAACGTCCAAAATAAGCCTGTAGGAGGACATGCCCGATCTAATAATAAGCGTCGGGGGGGGCGTTATCCCCGCCGACAGCCTCACACCGACCCCCGTCGCGGGCAGCCACCGCGCGCCGAAGGCGCTCCGAACCCCGTCGCGGCGCGACGACGAGGCGAGGTTGACCCCCGTCGTCCCCCCCACGCTTATTGAGAAACCCAGAGTGCAGTCAACCCGTAGAGTGAGGATGCGCGATAAGGGTGCAAGGGCCTTGGAGGCCCACTTCGAAGCTTTTCAAGCGGGACGCAGCCAGCGAAAGTGGCCGTGGATGGACCGCGGAGGCAAGGATGCAAGTGTACCCTTGGGAAGGTTGCCCATCCTTACTATGCGGGATGACTGTACTCTGCAAGCTCATTTTTTAACTCACGGTCCTAGTCTGGAAACTCTAAACAATGTGTGGACTTGAAGATGCACAACGCACACTAGAGGCCTCCTGGGTGGGGTCGGAGTGACTGGGGTCGGAGCATCGCGCCGCATGGCCGATGCATCGGTGCTGCACCGCCGATGCATTGCCGATGCATCGGCGCCGTCGGCGTTGCATCGGCGCCGTCGGCGTGGAGGAAATCGGGCTCCACATCGAGCCGCATCGCCGATGCCTCGGCGATGCGGTGCGATCCTCCGACCCCGTCCACTCCGACCCCATCTAGGAGGCCCAGACCAACGGGGCCCGCCTCCGCGCCTCCAAGGAGATGGCCGGCGGGCCGCTCAGCGGCGGGGAGGAGGAGGAGGGGGAGGAGGAGGAGGAGGAGGAGGGGGAGGAGGAGAAGGAGGAGGAGGAGGAGGAGGAGGAGGGAGGGGGAGGAGGGAGGAGGAGGAGGAGGAGGAGGAGGAGGAGGAGGAGGAGAGGAGGAGAGGAGGAGGAGGGAGAGGAGGAGGAGGAGGAGGAGGAGGAGGAGGAGGAGGAGGAGGAGGAGGAGGAGAGGTGGAGGAGGAGGAGGAGGAGGAGGAGGAGGAGGAGGAGGAGGAGAAGGTGGAGGAGGAGGAGGAGGAGGAGGAGGAGGAGGAGGAGGAAAACCCGAGGGCCCGCCCCCGCGCCGCCTCTCGCCCGCCCGGGCGCCTCCGACCCCGCCGGCCCCCTGGCGCCGCCCGCGCCCGCGCCGGCGTCTGGGCCGGAGCACGGGCGGCGGCGCGCGGCCACCTCGCGCCGGCGCTGGGCGGCGCGCAGGAGGGGGTTATGGACAAGGACGAGGGCGACGACGAGGACGAAGAGTAGTAGGAGCAGGGCGAGGAGGGCGAGGACGAGGAGGACGAGGACGAGGACGTGGACGACGAGGACGAGGACGAGGGCGAGGACGTGGACGACGAGGACGAGGACGAGGACGATCCCGAGCGCGGGTTGGCGGCGCGCACAAAGGGAAGGTTAGGTGAGGGGGGAGGGCTTCTTAGAAGCACCCTGCGCCTTAGAAGGCGCTGGCATCTGGCGGATTTCGGAAACCCTGAACCCACAAACGTTTTCATCCCTTGGAGACGTTTTTTGCTTCCGCCGCCTTCCGCCGGCGGAGGCGGCCTCGTTATGCTTCCACCGCCCTTCCGCCGCGGAAGAGACGGCAGCTCCTTCTATTATCCTCGAAGGCAAGGCCCTCTTTGGAACGCCCCATTTACAGATAAAGGCCCTCGCCTCCCAAGAGGCAGGGGTTAATGGAACGAACAATGACATAAACATAAAAACTCGGAGGTCCGCGCGTATTTCTCGGATCCGCTGCCGTGCCGACCGTGTCGACCGTACTGGACGATTCCGTACCGGCAACGTCTTCCGTACCCGACGGTTCGCGGTCTTCGGGAGCCTCGACCCTTTCCGGAGGGGTCGAGACTTCCGAAGACCGCGTGTTGAACAACATGTGGGCGTCGCACACGTCTGAGCTTCTCTCTGAGCCTGTCCCCCCCCCCTAGCCTTGCCCCACGGCCCACGGCGCTCCTCGTCTCGGCTGGTCTCTGCATCGCGGGGTGGCCCAGCATATACCCGAGCGTCCCGAGTGCGCACCGCTGGGACTATCCTGCGCAACATCCTCCCCCGACTTGGAGGCCGCTGGGGGGTCCGAGCTTGCTTGGGCCCGAAAAAGACCGGTCAGGAGGGGGGATGTGACAAAATCCTGTCAGAATCGGTCCCCAGACCTGGTGCGACTGTTCACCCCGGATCCGTGACGGTCCCGGGGCCCGCAAACGGCCTCCAGAGGCCGAAAAAGGAAAAAGCACCTCCCTGAACCAGAAGCTCGAACCTGCCCCCTATAGCTCCCGACCGTAATTATTATTAGTATCCTTATCATTATTATCATTCGTCGTATAATCAGTATTACTATTATTAATAATATTAAGAATATTATTAATATTATTATTATTATTGTTATTATAATTATATTATTATTTTTATTAGTATTATTATTATTAGTATTATGATTATGATTATTGTTATTTCTATTATTCTTATGCTCATTACCATTATCGTTATTCTTACTACTGTTATTATGAACCGTACTATTATGATTGATATCAGTATTATTGTGACTATGATTATTATCATTATTATTACTATCATTATTTTCATTATTATCCTTAGCATTCCCATTCTTATTAGTATTACATTATTATTAGTCTGTTGAGGATTATTCATATGATGTATATATATGTATATATATTTATGTTTATATATACATATATATATATATATATATTACCAACCCTGGCGACGACGACGGCGCACGGTGCAGGAACGTTGCTCCCCATAGTTGCGCGCAGGCTACGGCTGCTGGTCCCCAGGGCTGCGCTCAGCCTCCCTGCCGTGCGTCCACGCTTCTGCCTCCGAGCCCTCGCCGCTTTTGACCACCCCTCGCCGCTCGTCGAGCGGCCCCTGGATCGAAACAGCTGCCGCCGTCTTCCCCAATTCGCCCTCCTCCTCCCGAGCGGCTCCCCTCCCCCCCTCCTGGGCGCCCGACGCTGCGAGCAGCGGCGGTTGGCGGCCCCAGGGCCCGACGACTCGCCCCAGAGGCCGACATCCAAGCAGAACACCGGGACTTGCTGGGGCAACGAGCGAGGGGCGGAGGCGAGGGAGAAAGAGGAGGCCTTCTCAGAAGGCAGCGGGGCTTCTCCGAAGCGCTCCGGCCCTCCGACAGCTTCCCGGTACCTTCGGGAGAGGCTCAGGACACTTCTCAGAAGGCCAGGGGGCCTTCCGAGCCTTCTCCCGAGGAGGCCCGCCCCCTCTCGCTGCCCCCGCGGGCTCGCCGCCGACTGCAGAAGGGGCACCGACTCGGGGGGGGACCCGCATGCCCAGACCCCCGACGCCATGACTCTGTTCACAACGTCGACCCAGGCGGAGGGAGGTGGAGGTTGCCAGGGGCCAGGGGGCTCACGGGGGATCCACTCCCCGCCCTCGCACCCAGAGTTCCATTTCTCACAGCGGCTGTGGGGTTCGTTACTTTTGCCATGGGTCTCGCCAGCTTGGGTTTCAGACCAACAATGCTGCAAGCGCCCAGAAAGGTCTGGGTCCCTCTTCCTCGGCTGAAGTACAACGAGGCCGCCTCCGACGGCGAAGGGGGACCGTTATCGTGGTCGTCGTCGTGGTCGTCGTGGTCGTCGTGGTCGTCGTCGTCGTCGTCGTCTTCTTCGTCGTCGTGGTCGTGGTCGTGGTCGTGGTCGTGGTCGTGGTCGTGGTCGTGGTCGTGGTCGTGGTCGTGGTCGTGGTCGTGGTCGTGGTCGTGGTCGTGGTCGTGGTCGTCGTCGTCGTCGTCGTCGTCGTCGTCGTCGTCGTCGTCGTCGGGGGGGGGGGGTACCTCGCAGGCCGCCCCGCAGGCCGCCTCGCAGGCCGCCCCCGCGCCGCGCGCCTCTGCCATGTGCCGCGCCGAGGGCCGCCGGGGGAGGCGCCCCGCCGAGGGCCCGCCGCCGAGGGGGCGCCCCGCCGAAGGCCCTGGCCGCCGAAGCCGACCACGCGCAGGGGCGAGGAGGGGGAGGAGGCGGGAAGCGAGGCAGAATCGCATGGGGGGAGGAGGGGGAGGAGGAGGAGGAGGAGAAGGAGGAGGAGGAGGAGGAGGAGGAGGAGGAGGAGGAGGAGGAGGAGGAGGAGGAGGAGGAGGAGGAGGAGGAGCAGGATAGAGGAGGAGGAGGAGGAGGAGGAGGAGGAGGGGAGGAGGAGGAGGAGGAGGGTGGGGAGGAGGAGGGAGGAGGAGGAGAGGAGGAGGAGGAGGGGAGGAGGAGGAGGAGGGGAGGAGGAGGAGAGAGGGAGGAGGAGAGGAGAGGAGGATAGGCGGAGGAGGAGGAGGAGGAGGAGGAGGAGGAGGAGGAGGAGGAGGAGGAGAGGAGGAGGAGGAGGAGGAGGAGGAGGAGGAGGAGGGAGGTGGAGGAGGAGGAGGGAGAGGAGGAGGAGGAGGAGGAGGAGGAGGAGGAGGAGGAGGAGGAGGAGGAGGAGGAGGAGGAGGAGGAGGAGGAGGAGGAGAGGAGGAGGAGGAGAGAGGAGGAGGAGGAGGAGGAGGAGGAGGAGGAGGAGGAGGAGGGTGGAGGGAGGAGGAGCAGGATAGAGGAGGAGGAGGAGGAGGAGAGGCCGGGGGATTGTGGAGCCCCTGTGGGTTTCAAACGATTATCTACGATATTTCAAGTTGCTCCTCATCATTATTCTGATATTTCCCTCTCTCGCATTCTCTCTCTCTCTCAATCTCTCCCACTCCCATTCCCATTCCATTCCCATTCACATTCCCAATACCATTACCATTACCATTCCCATCCCCATTCCCATTCCCATTCACATTACCATTACCATTACCTTTACCTTTATCTTTACCTTTACCCTTGTCATTACCATTACCATTACCATGGCCATTACAATTGCCATTGTCAATGCCATTGCCATTCCCATTGCCATTGCCATTGCCATTACGTGTGCCGTTGCCATTGCCATTGTATTGCCATTGCCAATCACCACCCCGTTACCATTACCATTACCGTTACCATTACCATTACCATTACCACTACCATTCCCATTACCATTAGCCACTACCATTACCATTGCCATTACCATTAGCATTACCAACACCATTGCCATTACCATTACCATTACCATTATCATTACCATTACCGCTGCCATCACCATTACAATTCCCATTCCCATCACCATTGTCATTACCATTACCGTTACCAGTACCATTACCATTACCATTACCATTGCCATTATCATTACCACTACCACTACCATTTCCATTCCCGTTCCCGTTCCAATTTCCACTACGATTCCCATTCCCATTCCCATTCCCATCCCCATCCCCATTACCATTACCATTACCATTACCATGACCATGACCATGACCATTACCATTTCCATGGCCATTGCTATTGCCATTGCCATTGCCGCTGCCATTCCCATTGCCGTTGCCATTGCCATTACCATTACCATTGCCATCGCCGTTGCCATTGCCATTGCCATTGCCAATCGCTACCCCGTTACCATTGCCATAACCATTACCATTACCGTTACCGTCACCATTACCATTCCCAGTACCATTACCATTACCACTGTCATTGCCATTACCATTACCATTGTCATTGCCATTGCCACTCGCCACTACCATTACCACTGCCATTCGCCACTACCATTACCATTATCATTGCCATTGCCATTGCCATTCGCCACTACCGTTAACATTGCCAGTACCATTACCATTCCGATTCACATTCCCATGCCCAATGCCATTACCATTACCATTACCATTACCATTACCATTGCAACAGCCATTGCCATTACCATTGCCATTATCATTACCTTTACCTCTACCTTTACCTCTACCCTTACCCTTACCATTCCCATTTCCGTTACCACTGCCACTGCCATTTCCATTCCCGTTCCCATATCCATTCCCATTCACATTCCCGTTCCTGTTCCCATTCACATTACCATTACCATTACCATTGCCATTGCCATTGCCATGGCCATTACCATTGCCATTGCCATTCCCATTGATATTGCCATTGCCATTGCCATTGCCATTACCATTACCGTTGCCATTGTCATTGTCATTGCCATTGCCAGTCGCTACCCCGTTACCACTATCATTACCGTTACCATCACCAGTACCATTACCATTACCTCTGTCATTCGCATTGCCATTGCCATTGCCATTGGCCACTACCATTGCCATTGCCAGTACCATTTCCATTGCCATTCCCATTCCCATGACCATTACCATTACCATTACCATTATCATTTCCATTACCATTACCATTACCTTTACCTCTACCTTTACCTTTACCCTTACCCTTACCCTTATCATTCCCATTTCCGTTACCACTACCACTACCATTTCCATTCCCGTTCTCGTTCCCATTCCCATTCACATTCCCGTTCCCATTCCCACTACCATTGCCATTACCATTACACTTACCATTGCCGTTGCCACTGCCATGGCCATTATCATTGTCATTGCCATTGCCATTGCCAATCCCGTTGCCATTGCCATTACCATTGCCATTGTCATTGTCATTGCCATTGCCAATCGCTACCCCGTTACCATTACCATTACCGTTACCATTACCATTACCAGTACCAGTACCATTACCTCTGTCATTATAATTTCCATCACCATTACCATTACCATTACCATTACCATTACCATTACCATTGCCATTGCCATTGCCATTGCCATTGCCATTGCCATTCGCCACTACCATTACCATTGCCAGTACCATTTCCATTGCCATTGCCATTCCCATTCCCATTCCCATTACCGCTGCCATTACCATTAGACTTCCAATACCATTACCATTTCCATTACCATTACCAGTGCCATTACCATTACCACTACAACTACCACAATCATTTCCATTCCCGTTCCCGTTCCCATTCCCACTCCCATTCCCATTACCATTACCATTACCATTACCACTGCCATTGCCATTGCCATTACCATTGCCATTGTCATTGCCTCGCTACCCCGTTACCACTATCATTACCGTAACCATTACCAGTACCATTGCCATTACTAATGTCATTACCATTACCACTACCATTGCCATTGTCATTGCCATTGCCATTGCCATTCGAGGATCTCAGTAGGAATCATTCAGTGGAGGGTTTCAGTAGGAATCCACATGTGGAGGATTTCAGTAGGAATCATTCAGCGGGGGGGTTCGATAGGAACCCTTCTGTCGAGGATTTCAGTGTGAATCCTTCTTATGAGGGCGCTTAATAGGAATCCTTCTAGGGGGGAGGGCAGGCGTGGCCACGTCGCATTTCTTTTTTTCCTCCTGGCGTCCCCCCCAAGGAAAAACAAAAAATCTGGGGGGGGGGGGGGCACGCCAGCATTTTTTTTTTTTTTTTTTTTTTTTCTCGGGGGGGGGGGGACACCAGGAGACACAAAAAAAGCAGAGAGGTAGGAGGAGGGGGAGGAGGGAGGAGGAGGAGGAGGAGAGGCGGAGGAGGAGGAGGAGGAGGAGGAGGAGGACGACGACACAGAGCAGAATTTGCCCAGAAACAGTCGCGAACTCAGGCCCATCGGGCTTCGCGGCCCGATGGGCCCCGTGCCACTCGGGCTCCGACGGTGGAGGAGGGGGAGAGGTAGGAGAAGGAGGAGGAGGAGGAAGAGGAGGAGGAGGAGGAGGAGGAGGAGGACGAGGAGAAGGATGAGGAGGAGGAGGAGGAGGGAGGAGAGGATTTTCATCCCCCCCCCCCCGAAAAAAAAAAAGAAAAAAAAAAAGGGCGGATCCGCCCAGTTTTTTTTTTGTTTTTTGTTTTTTTTTCCTGGGGGGGGGGGGGGAGGGGGCCAAACAACGAAAATGGTATTGTTCCTTTTGGAGGAGGAGGAGGAGGAGGAGGAGAGGAGGAGGAGGAGGAGGAGGAGGAGGAGGAGGAGGAGGAGAGAGGAGGCCGCCACAGAGCACGCATATCTCATTGAAATAGACGCGCGAACTCAGTGTGAAAGCCTCGCTTTGGCGCCTTCGACCCCGAGGGGCTCCACAATCCCCCGTTCTCGAGGGAGGAGGAGGAGGAGGAGGAGGAGGAGGGGAGGAGGAGGGAGGAGGAGGAGGAGGAGGAGGAGGAGGAGGAGGAGGAGGAGGAGGAGGAGGAGGAGGAGGAGGAGGAGGAGGAGGAGGAGGAGGAGGAGGAGGAGGAGGAGGAGGTGAGAGGGAGGAGGGGAGGAGGGAGGAGGGAGGAGGGAGGAGGGAGGAGGAGGGAGGGAGGAGGAGGAGGAGGATGGAGGAGGCGGATAGAGGAGGGAGAAGGGAGGAGGAGGGGAGGAGGAGGAGGAGGAGGAGGAGGGTGGAGGAGGAGGGAGCAGGATAGAGGGGGGGGAGGAGGAGGAGGAGGAGGAGGAGGTGGAGGGAGGAGGAGGATAGAGGAGGGAGGAGGAGGAGGAGGAGGAGGGGCAGGAGGAGGAGGGTGGAGGGAGGAGGAGCAGGATAGAGGAGGAGGAGGGAGGAGGAGGAGGAGGAGGAGGAGGAGGAGGAGGAGGAGGAGGAGGAGGAGGGAGGAGGAGGAGGATCGAGGAGGAGGCGAGCATCGAGGAACATCGAGGAGAATCGAGGGTCCTCGACGAGGATCGAGGAGTATCGAGGGCTTGCCCTGACTGGAGCCCGAGCCGCCCCAGCGCTTCAGCCTGTGGATCTTGGCCCCGGGGAAGACGAAGGCAGAATCGAGACAAAATCGGACCTATATACAAGAAGGGGCTCAAGGACGCACAAACAGATGGACACAAATCCCAGGATCCCCCTGCATTCTCCATTTGTTCTGACTGCTCGTCCCCCCCCACCCACACACACAACCCATGTTTTCCAACATGTCCTGGGGAATCGGCGATGATTTGTGCCTGTGTTTTCCCTTCTGGGCAAATCGAACATCGAACATCTCTGAGGATCGACGGGCTTGGAGGACGTGCCGGGCGCCACGGCGGTGCCGTGGCGTCCTCTGGAGCGTTTCCTCTCGACTCGAGGCCTGCCGGAAGAGTGCACTTGGGCAGGGGGTGGCCTCTCGTGCGCGGCTCCGCGCGACCACACACGGGCCGGCTCCATATGCTGCACCAGCAAGGTTGCACTGCATCGTATGCCAGAGCGCACTGCTTGGGGTCGCCGCCGGCCAGCATGCTTGTGAAGTGCTTGTGAAGCGTTCTCTTCTTCGATCTCTCGACTGCACGCGAGAGCGGCTTTGGGCAAGAGCGACCTCTGGTGTGCGGTTTTCGTTGCTCAAGGTGCCCCTGGCCCGAGGTCATCTCAGCTTTTCGCTCACTTTTGGAGCCCCTGGGGCCTCTGGGCCTCGCGAGGGCTGCCCTGGAGGCCGGGGGGGTCTCCTTGGAGATCCTGGGAGCACCTTGGGCCAGGGGCACTCCTAGCAACACCCGAGGCGAAGGGGCCAAAACCAAGCGTGCCTGCCGGTGCTGGGGAGAGCCCCGTGTGAGCGTTTTTTATTCGCGTTTCGACATTGGGCGGAAGGGGGAGGGGGAGGGGGGGGGTCTGGCTCCGGACCTCTGCTTAGTGCGTCTGTTTGCAAGAGTGCGGCCCTTCTGGGGGAGACTCCACCCGCTCGAAACAGGCGCCAAAGAACAGCCAAGATCCACTCCATGGGGGGGCGGAGGGGGGGATTCGAGGGCCCACGCCGATCGGCAAAACAATGAATAAAAAACGATCACAACTGCGGACCACGGTAACTGTTGTTTGGAACACCGAGCGCGAATCTGTAGCTACTGATGGCCCGGGCGGGTGGGCTGGGGAGGTACTCAAATAAGAAGAGGCGCCAGGAAATCTGGGGAGATGTCATGGCCCCCGCCATGATACCCCCCCAAGTCATCACCCCCCCCTTGGCCGCCCTCGATGCTCCTCCCCATCTCCCCCTCCCAGCCAGGAGAGCCCAGAATCTAATCGATAAGTCGGATCGGCGTTGAAAATGAATCGGATCGGTGGAAATCGGCAGCCAAGCCGGGAAAAATCGCATGGGCGGACATCGGCAGGCTAGTATGCCTCCGATGAGAAATCGGAGCCCAAATCGGAATCCCAAGTCGAATCGAATCGGAATCGGAAGCCATCGAAGTCGGATCGACTCCAATCGGAGGAATCGAGATGACCCCTGCATCCCCCTCCCAGCCGGGGCGGCGGTGCTTTCTTAAAGGGGCCCAGGGACACACAAGTAAATATATACAAATCCCAGGATGACCCATATTTTCTAATATTTTCTGAGATTTCGTATCCCCCCCCCACTTCCAATATTTTCCCATCTTTTCCTGGGAGTCGACGATTGCCCCTCCTGATTTTTGAAGGTTGGGCTCTCTGGCATGCTGGGGGGCGCTGCCCAATTCGAAGGCTCTGCGTTGGCGTCGCCACGGTTTTAGGTTTCGGTCGGGCGTGTCCCCCTGATTACAGGCGGATTTTGGACGACAAATAAAAAAGAGAGAGTCAACATATACATATATATTTATATATGTATATATACATGTATATATATATACACAAACAGAGTCCGAACATAATAGAAAAATCGTCCCCAGACTATTTTTGGACTACTTTTGAATCTCCCCCCTGTAGACGGACCCGCCCGACTTTCTTTTTACGTGGGCCCTGAGCTCCGACGCTGCAAGAAACAAATGCGACCGATCGCCACAGATCACGCGCTGCAGCCCCGGACTCCATCTCTCCCTGCGGCATTTTTCGAGCCGCACCGATCTGCGAGGGTCCCGGGGCCCGAAGCGGAGCGAAGACGCCGGTGGTGAAAAGATGCAACAGATCGCCACAAATCACACGCCGGAGCCGCACCGATCTGCGAGGGTCCCGGGGCCCGAAGCGGAGCCAGGATCCCGGGGTGCTTGCAACAGCTGACGGGCCTGCGCGCCGCACGTGGGCTCGGAGGCATCGGGGGGCAAACGCACGGGGTCGAGGAGGAGGAGGAGGAGCAGGAGGAGGGGGCATCGGAGGAGGAGGAGGAGGAGGAGGAGGAGGCATCGGGGCTCAAAGGCATCGGGGCATCGGGGGAGGAGGAGGAGGAGGAGGAGGAGGAGGAGGAGGAGGAGGCGGCGGAGGGCCCGGGCACGTGCCAAGTGGGGGCCGGAGAGCGGCGGCGGGGGGCGGGAGAAAGAGGGAGGGCACTCCGAGGAGAGCAGCTGTGGTGCTGGGAGGGAGGGGTTGGGCGGATGAGAGGCATGAGCAATGTTGGAGGCCTGGAAATGGGCACCAACACCAACACAGGGGGTTGCCTCCACAGGGGAAAGGTGATCCTAGATTTCGGCGTTGGTGGTAATATTTCGGCCACCTTGGAAGCCAGAATATTAACACCATCGCCGAGATCGGGATCTTCTTCCCTCGGTGGAGGCACACCGCCGAAATTGGTGTTGGTGTCAACCTCTAGGCCTGCGACAATAGTATTCGGATGCAGTGCGCGATATCTTCGACCGCCTACGGGTGATGATGCCCTCATCTCTCCCAGCCCCATCCTCCGAACCCGAGGACTGTCTTCCTGACACTTACAGCGCGAAGAGCTTCGTCGGGAGTGGCCGGTGCGGCCGGCCTGTGCTGAGGCAGCCTGGCAGTGTGGACGCGGGGCGGCATCGCGGCCACACACAGGGGCTGAAGCAGAGGCTGCAGGGCTTACGAAGAAACGCGGGCGACGATAAAAAACGGGTCTTGTGCGAGGCGGCGTAGCGACCTTACGCGATGGCTTACGCGGGCCGCCAGCGCGGCACGCTGCATTGGAGATGAGGGCGCTCACGCGCGACCTTGCGCGGGCAGCTCACCCGCCACTGTCGGCGCAAAGGGCTCCGTTTATTCCCGTCGCTCGCATGAAACAGTCCTAATGCTGTGTAGGGAATTCTGCCTGCGTGCCAATGGGTGGTTCTGCGGATATTTGCCCGAGACATCGGCTTTCTGGTCGCACGTCTTCTACACTTTCCGACCCAATTCGAGCTTGTCTCGCACTACCTGATGCTGCGCGAATGCGCGAAGTCTGGAAGCGGGCCACTGATCGCATGAGTCCTTCCATTCCCTCAAGTGGCCCTGCTTTAGGCCCTCTCAAACTGGCAGTTCTATCTAGACTGATTTTGGGCTACATCTCTGCACATACCTTCAAGCCATGTGTGTGACGATGCCCCGCGGACTGCGCAAGAAGAACGTGTACAAACGCCGAGCCCTCTTCGAGATTAATCGCTTCCGCTGTGAAGTCTGTAGCCGCACTGCACGTCCAAGCCGTGGCATACGCCACAACACTGCCACGATATCCTACCCCCCCTTCCGCGTTCCACTGCCTGCTCCCCTAAAGAGCAACCCGCGGGTCGCCTTGGCCCTGTTCCACACCGCCACTGCATCGCCCATCGAATAGTTGCATACACGCTGCGCACGTTGCATCGAGCAGTGTCATCGTCGTCGACGCGCTGAGTTTTGCATGCCATGGGCCTTGGGTGGGGAAGGGGCACGTCCGACAGGCTTCGAGTGGGGCCAGGCGGCCCAAAACCCGAAACCCTAAGTCCTAAACCTTACACCCTGAACCCTAACCCGAAACCCTGAGCCCCAGACCTTAAAACCTAAATCCTAAACCCGAAACCCTCAGCCCTAAACCTTAAACTCGAAACCCTAGGCCATAAGCCCTAAACCCTAAAGCCTAAATCCTAAACCCTGAGCCCTAAACCTTGACCCCTAAATCCTGAACCCTGAGCCCTAAACCTTAACCCTTGAACCCTAAGCACCGCCGCGCGCGGTCGCCTTCGCGCCCTCGCGCAGGCCCTCCCTGGAGACGGGCGGGCGCCCCCGGCCCAGACCGCGACGCGCGCAGCGCGGTCATCTTCGCGCACCCGCGAGTGACCCAGGCTTGGAGTCCTCCTCCTCCTCCTGCTCCTGCTGCTCCTGCTGCTCCTCCTCGCTCCTCCTCGCTCCTCCTCGCTCCTCCTCGCTCCTCCTCCTCCTCCTCCTCCTCCTCCTCCTCCTCCTCCTCCTCCTCCTCCTCCTCCCCCTCCTCCTGGCTCCTCGCTCCTCTACGATTTTGTCTCGCTTCTGGCCTCGTTTTCGCTCTTGCGCGTGGCTCGGCGGCGACCCTGGGGGGGGGGAGTGAGAAGGGGCGGGCCTTTTCAGAAGGCTCGGAAGTCCCCCTGCCTTCTGAGAAGGTTTCTAAGCCTTCCCCGAAGACAAAGGAAACTTCCCAGAAGGCGCGAGGGCTTCTGCGAAGCCCCGCCGCCTTATGAGAACGCCTGCTCCTTCTCACTTCCCCCCCTCGCTCGCTGCCGATGGTTAGGATCCCAGGTGATCAATCAGAAAAGGAGGTGAAGCCCAAACCGCTCAAAATCGGTTTCCTGACCCCTCCCGGAATCCATCTGGTGCAGTTTCACTCCAAATCCGTTTGTGACGTGCCTGGCGCCCGAATGCGGCCCCGTGAGGCCGAAAAAAGCAAAACATCACGTTACCGAACCGCGAACGTATGTTCCTACTGGCCGGAACCAGAGCTGGCCTAAAGAGTACCCAACACATGATCAAACATAGTTAAAAAAGAGGACGGAACATTGCCCCCACAGTATTTGAAAAACTATTCTTGAACATCCCTCCTGTAGAGGGAGATGCCCGGCTTAACCCTCACTGCCACCCCACCGTCTTCGCCCAGGCACTGCTCCCGACCAACTTCGCCAGCCGCGGGCTTCGCCTCGCCCGGCGGCACCGCGATCCAGAACCCCGAGGCACGCCCCCCACCAGCTGCCCGCTTCGGCAACGTAGGCGCCCCAAACGGCCAAGATCTACTCCATGGGGGGGAATGGAGGATGCGAGGGCCCGCGCCTATCGGCAAAACAATGAATCAGAAAACGATCACCTGCCATCCTCCTCCTCCTCCTCCTCCGCCTCCTCCTCCTCCTCCTCCTCCGTCTGCGCCCAGGCACTGCTCCCGACCAACTTTTCGCCGCTCGCGAGCTCTTCGCCTCGCCCGGCGGCACCGCGATCTCCCGAGGCCCCGTGGCAGAGGCCCCCACCGGCCGCCCTGCTGCGGCAGCGCCGCGCTGCTGCTTCCGCTCGCACGGGGCCGCCCTGTGAACGTTTTCTTTTTCGGCGTTTCGACCTTGGGCGGAAGGGTGGGGGGGGGGAGGGGGGGGTCTGGTCTGGCTCCAGACCTCTGCTTAATGCGACTGTTTGCAGCAGTGCGTCCCATGGGTGAGACTCCACCTGCTCGAAACAGGCGCCCCGAACAGCCAAGATCTATCCCATAGGGAGGGGGGGAGGAGGGGGGTGCGAGGGCCCGCCCCGGTCGGCAAAACGATGAATAAGAAAACAATCACAAACTGTCAGTATGTTTCAGCGGCGCGCCCGGGGGGGCGTGAGAAGAAGCAGGCCTTCTCAGAGGGCGGCGGGGCTTTGCAGAAGCCCCCTCGCGCCTTCTGGGAAGTTTCCTGTGCCTTCGCGGAAGGACTAGAAAACTTCTCTGAAGGCTAGAGGGCTCCCGAGCCTTCTGAGAATTTCCGCTCCCTCTCACTGCCCCCACGGGCGCGCCGCCGAATGTTGTTGTCTGGCTCTGGGTCCCTTCCCCAATAGCGCTGATGCTGGCTCGAAGCGAACGCCTCCAGCACAATTCTGGTGCCGCGGGCGCGAGTCTCGGAAGACTCCTGCCCACTCGAACGCAATGTCAAAATACGCGTGGAAGCACGCGTGGACCTCCATTGACCGAGTACCCGTAGTGGCCAGCGTCTCCAGGCTCTGGTGGCAGATGTGGCGACTGGAGATGCACCCAGAGATCAACTGCGGCGGCCACGTGCGCTAAAGTTGAAATAAAACAGCCGCCCTACGTATAAAAACGAGTCGCGACTCACCGCCTCCACTTTGCGCTGGCACAACTTCGCAAACATGATGGTAAGTGCGAGTCGCGTGTCCGGTGAAAATCGAAGGTCTGACAATGTCTATGGTTTTGATGAATTTGCACATGCCAATCATCGTGTCACTCACCTTCTGACCAGAGAGTTGGGTGAACAACGCAGCCACCAGCTTGAGATCTTTGAATCACGCCATGGTCATTTGTCCAGCCTTGTTCTGATAGCTCCGTGGTATAGACCTAGTTCAACGCACCTTCTCATCGCTATGCCACTTCCCGATGTAAGACTTGCAAAGCGGTTATGTGTAATTGCTCGTGGTCGCTGTCGTTGGTGGTCGCTCGTTCGTCGTCGTCCCCCTGCCTGCACCTGGCTTCCGCCGTGGCCCTTGCCCCTCCTGCCCAGACCCCCGACGTCAGGATTTTTTCATAACGTCGACCCCCAGAGGCCTTGACCCATTTGAAGGGGCACCAGGGCACACAAATAAATATACACAAATAAACAGATTCCCCATATTTTTCCTGTATTTTCGGGGTTCTCGTCTTCCCCCCACTTCCAATATTTCCCCATGTTTTCTGGGGAATCGACGATTAATTGTGTCCGTGTGTTTTTTCCCCTCCTGACCCCTTGCCCGGGACGGCCTTCCCATCCCGAGCAGCTCTCTGAGACGGTCCCGGGGCCCGGGCCAGGCCGCCAGAGGCCACACATGGCAGAGAATCATCCGTCGTGATTTTTTGTTCATGGCTCCAGGGGGTCTGGGTACCACCCCCCCGGCCCCCACTGTGGCCCGGAGCCGCTGCAACGAACGCCTTTCTTCTCCTGCGACGCGGTGCTCGAGAGCTCGTCGTGGCCCAGCCCGGGGCCCCTCCTATTCAAAGTTGGGTCGGGCCCAGCGGAGGCCCTGGGGATTCCTCTTTTTGTTTGTCCTCTCACGCCTGTGCTGCCGAATGCCTGGGACCAACTTTGCACCTGGGGGGAGGGGGGTCGGAGACAAGCTTTCCACTTTTTGTCCATCTACGGTCCCCTAGGATCGATCGGATCGAATCGACCTCTGCATCGGATCGGGCTGCATCGGCACGGAATCGAGACCGGACCAGATCGGCTGCGCCAGGATGCACAACAGCGCCGTGCAAACGTCGGGCCGCAGCGGATCGCCGGGACGTCGGAACCGGACCGGATCGGGCTGGCCGGAAGCCGCATCGAACCAGATCGAACCGGATCGAAAGGGACCTTGTCCCCTGGCCCCTTGACCCGATGCCTCGCCTGGCCCTCGAGCACTTGGCCCCTGGCCTCGAGGTCTCGACCGGAAGGCTCCTTGGCCCCGAGGCCCCCGGCAAAGCCTTCCCCTGCCGGACCCCTGGCCGGACGCCTCGGGGCCTCCAGGCCCAAATCCCCTGCGTCCCTTACACGGCTGTGCCTTGGAGCCCGGAGCTCTTCATTCTCTTGCGCACCCGTGTTCTGCAGTCGGATCCAGGCCACAAGAGCATCCCGCAAGACCACGAGACCCTCTGCCGGCCAAACCACACAGAACATCCATGGGTGCCCTCCGCAGGATGCACAAGAACACCCCGCAAACAAGAAGAGCACTAGGGCACGACCGCAGAGGTCGGAGCCCTTGGCTTTCGTTGTCGTTCGTCCGCTCGTCCCCTCCCTGGGCCCCCCTGTCTTCTCATGGTCAAGAGGGGGCCAGGCCAGCCCCAAGAGCCCCTCCGTCGTTCGTTCGTTCGTCGTCGCCCGTCGTCGCCACCCCTCGCGCAAGGGTCCCAAGGTAGCTTCGTGTGGCCCCGTCCATCCTCACGCTGCTCGCCCCGTCCCTCGCCGCTACCTCGTGCAAGAGCCAGGACATGCGTGCCACTTGTCTCCATCTTCCTTCGTTCGCCCTCCCCACCTGGCCCCTTCAAGCCTCGGGCCCCCCTGAGTCCCCGAACCTTCTGAAGAGAATCCTGGAGGCCTCGCGCGGCAACTTGAGACCCGCCGGACCCACGTCGGTTTCACGTCGGATTACGTCGGACCTACGTGGAATTTGCATCGGACTGACGCCGGAGCATCGCCGCGCGAACGTCGACCCATAGCTTACGGCGCTGACGTGTGGACTAAATGATACAACTATTGCGCGCCGCGCGAGGCCTCCAGGATTGATCCTCATAACGAACCCTGTCCCCCATAACAACCCCGAGAAGGCCACAAGACGGCCCCAAGAGACTCCCCCTTCTTCGCCCTACTCTTCTGGTCCACCGCTGCTCGCTCTCGTGCAAGGGCCAAGGCACGCGTGCCACTTTGTTTTCGTTCGTGGTTCGTTATCGGTCCTCCCACTCTGGCCCTATGTGGGCCCCGGAGACGGCAGGACTTTTTCTGGCCGTTTTCACACAACATGTCTCTGGGACATGAAAACGATATTGAAAAACACGGCACCCTGGAAATGACACAAACCCTGCTCGAGGATTGGAACCCGATCGGGAACCCGAAACAAAACCTCGGCGGAACGGCTACGCATGGCAAACACACAACTGGTTAGTGGTGGTGTTTTACTCATTGTTTTACCGATCGGCGCGGGCCCTCGCAACCCCCCTCCCCCCCTGGTGGAGTAGATCTTGGCTGTTTTTGGGCGCCTGTTTCGAACAGGTGGAGTCTCCCCCATAGGAGGACGCACGGTTCCAAACAGTCGCACTAAGAAGAGGTCTGGGGCCAGACCCCCCCCCTCCCTTCCGCCCAATGTCGAAAAGCCGAATAAAAAAAACGACAGTGTCGTTTTCGTGGCCCACAGCGGTTGGGATTGGACAGGTAGCGTGCAACTGCGATCTCTAAAAAGCACGCTATCCCTGTGATTAGGTCGGGCATGTCCCCCTACAAGCGGATTTGTTTGATGAACCATGTTCAACACATATAAACATTTGGAATCTTCCTCTTGTGGAAGCAGATTTTGGAGGAAAAGTGGCGAATAGGAAAAACATGCCAAAATGGTCAAGAATGGTCAACACGTCGTCCCCAGACTATTTTTTGACTATTTTGGGATTTCCCTCCTAAAGCGGGACATACCCGACTTGACCTTAGACCCCATCCTCCTGCGCCATGTTTCGAGCTGGATCGACACGCGAGGGCCCGAGGGCCCGAAACCTGACGCAAACGCCCGGCTCGAAAACATTGCGGCGCCAGGATTAGGTCGGGCATGCCCCCCTACAGGCAGATTTAGGACAAACAATATGACGACAAATCAGTTACCCTGGCGACTTTCCCGACGCCTGCGCAATGCGGGGCACGAGTAGCCCGGGACTCGTTATACAGAGGTGATGACGTGACGCGGGCGCATCTAGCTCTGCGGGCGGCATTCGTGAGGCTCGCAGCCACCCAGGGATGGCGAGGTCCCGCTCAAATCTGCGTGGTGTCTCACTCCGCTGGACCCGCCAGCAGCCTTCGAAAGTGGCGACAATTCCGCAGAACGCAGACCAACAAGGACGGCGAGGTCCCGCACAGATCTGCACCGTACCTCACTCCGCTGGACCCACCAGCAGCCCTCGAAAGTGGCGACGGATTCGCAGATCGCAGCCCCCCCCAGGGACGGCGAGGTCTCGCTCAGACCTGCGCCTCACTCCGCTGGACCCACCAGCAGCTCTCGGTGCCTCACTCCGCTGGGCCCACCAGCAGCCCCCGAAAGTGGCGACGGATTCGCAGATCGCAGCCCCCCCCAGGGACGGCGAGGTCTCGCTCAGGTCTGCGCGGTGCCTCACTCCGCTGGACCCACCAGCAGCCCTCGAAAGTGGCGACGGATTCGCAGATCGCAGCCCCCACCCCCAGGGACGGCGAGGTCTCGCTCAGGTCTGCGCGGTGCCTCACTCCGCTGGACCAACCAGCAGCCCTCGAAAGTGGCGACGGTTTCGCAGATCGCACCCCTCCCCCGGCGAGGTCTCGCTCAAGTTTGCGCGGTGCCTCACTCCGCTGGACCCACCTGCAGCCATCGAAAATGGCTACGGATTCGCAGATCGCAGCCCCCCAGGGACGGCGAGGTCTTGCTCAGACCTGCGCCTCACTCCGCTGGACCCACCAGCAGCCACCGAAAGTGGCGACTGATTCGCAGATCGCCCCCCCCCCCGGGACGGCGAGGTCTCGCTCAGGTCTGCGCGGTGCCTCACTCCGCTGGAACCCACCAGCAGCCCTCGAAAGTGGCGACAATTCCGCAGAACGCAGACCACCCCAGGGACGGCGAGGTCTCGCTCAGGTCTGCGCGGTGCCTCACTCCGCTGGACCCACCAGCAGCCCTCGAAAGTGGCGACGGTTTCGCAGATCGCAGCCCCCCCCCCCCAGGGGACGGGCGAGGTCTTGCTCAGGTCTGCGCGGTGCCTCACTCCGCTGGACTCACCAGCAGTCACCGAAAGTGGCGACTGATTCGCAGATCACAGACCCCGAAGGACGGCGAGGTCTCGCTCAAGTTTGCGCGGTGCCTCACTCAGCTGGACCCACCAAGAGCCCTCGAAAGTGGCGACGGATTCGCAGATCGCAGCCCCCCCCAAGGACGGCGAGGTCTCGCTCAGGTCTGCGCGGTTCTTCACTCCGCTGGACCCACCAGCAGCC
>CAUYUJ010003877.1:0-74881 GCA_963575745.1 Prorocentrum cordatum
CTACTACTACTGCTACTACTACTACTACTACTACTACTACTACTGCTACGACTACTTCTACCACTACTACTACTACTACTACTACTACTACTACTACTACTACTACTACTACTACTACTACTACTACTACTACGACTACGACGACGACGACGACGACGACGACGACGACGACGACGACGACGACGACGACCACGACGACGACGACGACGACGACGACGACGACGACGACGACGACGACTACTACTACTACTACTACTACTACTACTACTGCTAACACCTCTGGGGCGCGTCTTCGACGCAGATCAGAAATCACCCTAGGAACGGCCTGCAGCCGAGATTTTGGGTCTCCAGCCCACACAATTGGTTTCCTGGGCTTCGAAACCCCAACCAACCGACCACGACCCCCCGCAGGCAGAGGGGCAGAGGAGAGAGCCAGCGAGCCGAGGACCGCACGGCAGCACGCACAGCGAGGAGCCAGCGAGGAGCGCGAGAGGGGGAAGAGGACAAGCGGCGAGCGCGGCACGCAGGCAGCAGCAGAAGGGTCGGGTCCCTACTTCTGCACCCTGGGCCTCTGCTGGGGAGGGGCGACGAGATTGGCGATTGAATTGCAGAGCGCGCCCCCCCGCCCAAGATTCCAGAAATGCCCATGGGTTTCCCTGGGGGCGGGGGTGGGACGGGCTCGACTGCTTCCAGGCGGGTTCGGAGGAGGGGGAGGCTCGCAAGAAGGAGAAGGTGGGTTTGCGTGGGAGCCAAACGGGCTCGATGCTGCAGGGCGCGGAAGCGGCCGCGGCCCCGCCTCACTCTCGCCAGAATCTTCGTGCTGTCCACGTCCTTGGTCTCGAGGTGCTGGTGCTTCTCCCTCAGGACGGCCGCCGTCGCTCGCGCGACGTGCGCCGCCATTCGCACCAGTCTCCTCGCGGCCCGTTAGGCCGCCTTTGCCCTCTAGCACCCGTCGTCCAAGTAGGCGTTGAGGAACCTCTCCAGGTGGGACATGGGCGCAATTCCGTTCTTGAAGGTGGTCCCGAGCTGCTCCAAGCAGGCGCGCAATGGCAGCAGCTCGTCGTGCTTCACGATGGTGATCCTCGCCTCCGCATCCTTGAATGTGGCTCGTACTTTCACAGGCGTGAAGGTCTGGGCCGCCGTCTTTGCAGGCACATCCTTGACCCACTCCTTCAGTGCATCCAAGTCCTGCTTGTTTTTGTTTGCGCCCACCATGTCGCCCTGTGAGTCGCACCCCTCGATAATGCTAGCCAGGGCGGGCGCAGCTGATCGCGTGCAGCTTGCTCTCGATCTCGCCCACTCTGACGCGCTGGCGCATCAAGCACCTTCACGCCTTCACGCGGGCCCTCGCCCGCGCCGCGGGCTCCGTGTTCGCGCCGATGATGAGGGCCATTAGGATGACGGCCTCCGCCTGCCTCGTTCTCATCGCCAGGTTGAGCGCCATCTCGGTCAGGGCGGGGGCGAGGGCGCGGAGCTGCTCGACGTCCGCCTTCTCCAGGTTGTCGATCTCCTCCTGCCCTACCACTCGGTTGTTCTGCTACTGTCCACGTGTGATGCGTCGGTCGTCGGGATCCTTGTCGCCTCCGCGCTTGCGGCCCCGCTGCGCCAGCGCGACGGCGCCCTCGGCGCCCTCGGGGATCTGGTCGAGGAGGCCCCCCGTGGCGCCAGTGTCGCAGCGAGGGCCGGCCCCACTTAAACTCAGGCAGGGGCTGCGGGAGGTGCGTGGCCAAATTCGCTCGCCGCTCTTCGAGCCCTTCAAATGACTCCAGATCGGGGCAGATGGGGCACGACCTCTCCTCTATCACAATCAGGGTTTGGTTGAAGGGGGAGGCGTCGACGCAGCGACGTCCCTGTTCGTAGGCGCGCTGCAGGTGTCGGACTGCCGTCTGCCCGTGCGCACGCCTCCTGCGCATTGGTTCGTTATTGTGATCCGTTATGGCACCCTCTGCCCTCCGCGAAGCCCCCCCCCCGCCCCGCCCCCCCGCCCCGCCCCCGCGCCGCCGCGCGCGCACGCGCGCGCGCGACGCTGATGTGCGAGCAGGGCCATCGCTGTGATGAAGCGCATTTGGCACGTCAAGCCGTCCGTGCTGCACAGCTCGCGCCCAAACTCGCCACCAGCTCGCTCCCCTTGTTTCAGTGCGTGTTGTGTCGGCGGTGGTGGTGCATCTCGCATCCACGTGAGCCACTCGCTGCGAAACTGCCTGACATCGAGCAGGTTGAAGGCTGCGTTGGCGTCGCTCTGTGTCGAACAGGCTCATGTAGCCCTCGCCAATCAGAGACAGAAGTTGTGCGCCCCCCTCTGTAGCTCTCATGTAGTCGATGTCTTCCTTGAACTGCACTGCCCACGCTTTGGACCTCGCCGTGCCCGGTGGCGCCATCGCCTCCGCAGGAAATCAGGCGCTCTCCGACTCTTTCGCCATCGAGCCCCAGGTCGCCGAAGACTGCTGCCAACTGCTGCTTGTGCCATTGAGGCCTTCTCGAGATCGCTTGCCACTCCTTGAGCCGTTGCACTCGTAGTTCCACTGAGATTGGTACCATTCCTAGCCGCAGCCATATCTGATGCGCTGGCGGTGTCCGTATAACGCCACGTGCTTTGCCGCTGCCGTCATCGACCTGTAGTCGCACAGCCACTCCATCACGTAGTGCGCGTCCGAACTTGAGGCGCTGTCGATCTAGCTCGTCTGTCTGGGCCTTGCTGAGGACCAGTCCCGTCAGCCCACACTGCCAAGCACCATGCTCCTGAACGCCATCTCCTTGATCTTCCACTGCTTGCATTCCGTCCAGAACTTCTTCGCGCGGCGCCATCCTCGCCGCGCCGCCGCGCACCTCTTCCACTTCAGGCCAGAGTATACCGCTGCAGGTGGAGATGGTGTCAACGAGGCGGCCTCCTTCAGGATCGCACCTGGGACGTTGAAGGTGAGCGCCGTTGTGCCGTAGAAGACGCGCCTGCTGTAGGCATTCGCTCCCGGTCCCACATAGTGAGGCAAGATCGCCTTCTTGCCTTGGCTTTGTACCACTCCGAGTCCTCTCAGCGCAATGCCCAGCTGCTTGGCGGAGCTCAGTGTCGCGTCGCTCGCGCGCTTCCGGGCCCACTGCGCGGCGCGTCATGTTCACGCTGTCCGCGTAGACTCTGAGGGGGAGGTCCACGAGCTCGTCGGAGAGCGGGTCGCAGGCCATGGGCTCGTTGGGGTATTTCTCGCGGTGGAGCTGCTGCCAGTGTCAGACGGGCACCGCAAATGCCTCCTGGAACGCGTTGGCCGCGCTGGCGTCGCCGATGTAGTTGCCTTCCTCCTTCTTCATCGCGGTAGTCTCGCCCTCCGCGCCCATCCTAAAGCAGGCCCGTCGGTGTCGTTGCACAAGGAGGGCGGCGTCGCCTTCGCGTTGCAGACGTCGAACTACCCTGGCGAACTGCACGTGGCGGATAGAGGCGAACGCGTTCTGCATGTCGCGCTTCGTGTCGACCGTTGAGATGCGATGGCTCCTCGTCCTCAAGCTCAGGCATTTCGTCGTGCGTATCGCTTCCGCTCTCGATCTGGAGCCGAGGTAGCCGCAGTCGCGGCCAGGTACTTTGCGGTCTTTCTGCTGCGCCGTCTTTACCCAGAGCTTTCTCAAGGGGCAGGGGCTGTGGAGCAGGCGCGTCGACTTGGTGCCCTCCTTCTGGTTATGCTTGCTGACTTGGTGCGTCTGGGACATATTCCAGCGCGCAACCCGCCGTTGGTGTTGCCGCACTCGCGCCAGTATTCCAATCAGCCAATGTCGAATATGTGGGAGGTCTTGGAAGGGTTCTCCAGCTCCGAGCCCAGTGGCGCGCTCCGTCGTGGCAAGCCTGGTTGACAGGAGGGTGGGCCAAATCTCCACTGACACTGACCACGACACTGGTGCTCGTCGTCGCGTCGTTCGTCTGAGGGCCTTGCAGATTCGCCGGTAGTCCTCCGCGCCCCCCTTCCAGCCAAAGCGTCGGTGGTCCCGCCTGATCGTGTGCACTAGCATTGTAGATGAAGTCGTCCTTGCTGATCTCGTGGGCGCCCATGCCCCCGTCCTTCGCAGGCTTCGTCACGTCGGTATTCCACTGGTCCGCGGTCGGGGCGCAGACTGCAATCATCTTGAAGTTGCGTCGTCTGGGTCCGATACCTCTTCCAGCGATCAGCCTGCAAATGCGCCATTATTCGTGAGCTTGTCCGCGACGGTGTGCTTCTTCGAGTTCATCACCGAGCTGCTGTTCTCGCTTTTCGCGTTGTCGTTTCCGCATTCGCTCGCATTGACTCGAGATCCGATGGAGGCGAAGTGCTGACTCAAGCTCATCCGCCATAGCTGCCCGTGCTTCTCCACGCTGTCGTAGTAGTCGCACTCGCTCTGCAGCGAGGCTGTGTTTCTCTTGCGGCAAGACCTTCGGCGTCGCCTTGAACATATCCTGTCCTGCTTGTTGCAGTAGCCGCACAAGGCCCTTCCGTGCCCCTTCCAGCGCGCCGTGCACGGCCAGCAAGTCATGCATGTCATTGCAGCCCGCCTCAGTGATGTAGTTGCCGATCTCGCGCTCGGTCTTCTTTCGGAGCGGTGAGGCGTTCTGCTCGTTCCCCAGGGCCTCGGCCATCTTCGCAAAGTCCTATCGCAGTGTCGGCGCGCTCTCCTTATAGTCGAGATCCACGTTGATGTCCATCATGCAGGCCATGTGGTCATTTGGCCGTGCGTCAGGTATAGCTTGCAATCTCCGGGTCGAGCGGTACGCGTGTCCGAACTTGGTGACCCGCTCCTTCATGGTGTTCGGTATCAGGATGTGATCGATCCATGACACGTGCTGCTTTCCTGTGTAGGCCGCGGCACAGGAGCTGGGCCCGCTCGGGTAGAAAATGCCCATGAAGACCATGTCGTTGCTCTCAGCCAGGTTCTTCAGTTTAGCCCCTGCGTGGTGTTCCAGCTGTCTGGCGTAGGGGCCCACGCTCTCACTTTCGACTTGCTGCGGTCCCATTGCAGCGTTCACTACGCCGATGCCGTCATTCGCATCCACGCCGATGATCGGTGCTGTTCGTCCTGGGAGAGCGGCTAGCAGCGATGATACGAAGTCGTCGATCGCGTTGGTGGTGTTCACGATGCGATGCTGTTCTCTTCCGTCTCGGCTCCGCGGGCAGAAGTACAAGCCGATGAACGTGATGTCGTAGGTCTTGCTGCCCAGCCGAAGGGTTCCCACTCTTCCGTGTATTGCCGTCGGTGGTGTCCATATCCGTGTGGTATGAGTCGTCCGGGTCGTGGTTCTGTTGAGGAAGACTGCGATTCCGCAGGATTTGTTGCTGGGGCGCGGCGCGCCTGGCGCGCCTTCTTGTTTCAGCCAAAATGTACAGCGCGAAAGTGGGGAAGGTCCTCCACCGTGTAGGGTGTCTCTGCCTTGCTCTGGCGCTGCGTGCCGATCAGGATGATGGCGTCGGCCGGGTTGTACTCGTAGGCAATATCCAGTTCCCTGTCGCGGTCCGCGAGGCTCAGCGGGTTCCAGACCACCACGAGCATTGCCTTTAGCACGAAGGGCGCGATGGTCCAGCCAGCGCGCATCGCCGTCAGCAGGCGCAACGCCAGGACGTGTTGGTCATGTCGCGCCCGCGCACAGCGCGGCCACGGCCCACTCCTGGCCAAGCCCACGTGGCTGGAGGAGACGGAGGGGGGGGAAGGAGGAGGAGGAGGAGGAGGAGGCGGATACCCAGGGAGGCCCCAGCACGGCGCAGGAAGCCCCATAATGCAGCGCGATGCCCCGGGAGGCGCAGGGTGGCTCCGAGGGATGCCACAGGAGGCCCAAGCTAGGGCCCTGTGAGCTCCAAGGAGGCTCCAAGGGATGCCCGCGGAGGCCCCAGGAGGCCCTGTGAACTCCAAGGAGGGCATGTGAAGTCCAAGGAACGCCCATGTAAACTTCAAGGAGGGCCCTGTGAACTCCAAAGAGGTCCCAGGAGGGCCCCGTGAACTCCAGGACGCGCCGCCAGCGTCCCAGCAAGCCCCCATACGAGCCGCGGACACAGTCAAGTATACCGCTCACGCGTCTCGTGCACAAACAAAGATTTGACAACGTCCTCTCTGGACGCACCCGTCACACATATCGCGCCTTACAGCAAGCCACGACTGCACGGTCTTGAAAGCTGTGCGAGCATAGGGACTTTACGAACATAATGTTTCAAGAGCATATGGTTCGTACGGTTTTGAAGCATAGGACTTGTACGCATCGCAGTATTAGGCAAATGCGAAAATTCAAGTTCTACAATTACCCGGTTAGTGCGGATACAGGAGTGCAGGGCCTCTTTGATCACCAGGCACGACCACACGATGTGTTCTAAAATGCGGTTTGTACGAGAACAGGGGGTTGTACGGACATAGGGCTTGCAGAGACCCTCCTCGCTCTTCCCTCCTCCTCCTTCTCACATACTCCACATAGTGTCTGCTGAGGGGGGCCCTTCTCCACCCCTGTGTGTGTGTTCACCCCTCCTCCCTCCCACGCTTATCTGACACATTTTTAATGTGGGGCCCCATCGTCTGAATATACAAGTGGTACTATCGAGACCTCAACTTGGAAGGTACACTTGCCGCATGTGGAAACCAATGCAATGAATGGTCATGCTACGTAAAGCAAAGCTCTTTGAAGCCAAACGTAGACCAATATATCATAGCACCGCCTGGCGAGTTTGTACAGAAACATGGCCTATAATCCAATAACATGTCATATGACAACAAGGGTGCATCATGACGTCGCCTAGCACATCGTCACGTGTCGAAACATGGCATACGAAGGTAAAATATTGCGACTCGTGGCGCAGCACGGCCATAGCATAGCCCAGCAAATCATAGCAGAAAGGCGGGACACAATGGCATAGCGCAGGGCGAGCAAGACAGAAAGGCTGCGACTGACCGTGAGGGTGCGGATGGTCGCGAGGGTGGGGCGAGGGTGAGGGCCAAAGTGGGGGGTAAGAAGGTGAAAGCGAGGGAGAGGACGAGGTTGAACTTACGTATAGCGATGAGGGGGGGCGAGTGGGGGTAGGGAGGCATGACCGGGACCTAAGAGAGGTTTCAAGGTAGCAGGAAACCCTCACCGCCCACAATGTAGGAGGTTCTACAGTCAACGCGTATAAGAAGGACGCACGACAAGGATGCATGGGCTGCGAGGGGTGTGGAAGGAAAAGCCTGCACTTTTCGAACGGGGCGCGGCCAGTGAAAGTGGATAAGGATGGGCCCAAAGGGAAGGAGGCAAGGGTAGCCTTGGAAAGTCGCTCATCCTTACTATGCGGTTGACTGTGCTCCCCAGACCTCTCCCGTTTTGCGTCCTGACCAGAACTTCGAGGCAGATCCGGCCGTGGCGACGAGGGCCTCCCAGGAGACCCAAGACGGCAGGACCGAAGCAAAGGCAACGACGGTACAGACACCTTCTATCTAGGCGACCGGCACGTCATCCATGCCCCCCGCTCGCGCCCCGACCGCGCGAAGATGCAGGGGCAACCTTGGAACGTCGCTCCTCCTTGCGATCCGTGCTGATCGGCTACACACAGGAGTGACCCTGGGTAAGAGTGACCTTTGGTGCGCGGCTTCTTGGGGGCCGTGTGGGGACCGAACACAAGCGCACAAGACACTACTATCGCACCGCCTTCGACGATCGGGGGACCCCAGTGGGCCCGCACCAAAGGTCGCTCCGGCGAAAGGTCGCTCCTACGTGCACTCGAGCTGACTGCACATTCCCCGACGATTTCGTCTGCAGTCCGGCCTGCGGCCACCGCCCACCCCCAGCCAACGGACGAAGAGCCAGAGCAGCAGGTCGAGGGGGCCCCTGCCGCCCAGAGGCGGACAGCTTCGCTTCGGGCCCGGCGGCCGTCCTCAGCTCCGCGGAGTACTTCTCCGGCTTGCCGAGCATGAACTGGTGGTACTGGCGGAGCGGTGTCGGACTTGTCTCGCTCCCCCTCTCCCACTCTTTGTCGATGCCTTGCTCAATGCAAACTTTCCCCTGCTCACTCTCCCGCTCTCTCCTTCTCCCCTCCCTCTCCATCGACGACGACGACAAGGACGAGAGAAAAAAGAGAGAGAGAGAGATGTCCCCCTTTCCCCCGTACGGCCGTGCTCTCCTTCCCTTTTCTATCTCTCTCCGACGCACCCGACGAAACAAGTGGTTCCTTGGCCCGTGGGCCGGTGCTCTGCGTTTCGGTGCCACGTGGCTCTGTGGTTCATCGCTCTGTCGCCTGTGTTGCCGCGACATGTGCTAAGCACATGTCACGGAACCACGGAAACTTTCTGTGGTTCCGTGACGTGGTCCCCCGCGGCTGGGGGCTGGGGGTCCGTGGTTCGACGGCCCGTGGTTTGGTGCCCCCTGGCTCCGTGGTTCGTGGTGCACCTGGGCCTGTGCGGTGTAAGCTTTGGTGGTTCGTGGTTCTTTGGCTCGTGGTTCGGTGGCCAATGCTCCTGTGGGGACAGAGACACCATGGCTGCCCGAAAACGCGACTGCAGCCTTGTCAGCGCGCTTCCGCGCTGGCAAAGGCAGGCGTGGCATGCCGTGCTCCTCTTCCTGCCACCCGCTAAAGCGGCGGGCTGGTGCGCGGTGCCCCTGCCGCCGCCCGCCATGGAACTCACTGCTGCGCACGTCGCTCTCGCCCCGATGGGGCATGCACGTCCTCACGGCTGCCAGAATCCTATCCTCGATCACAGGGACAAGGTGGATACGTGCGCTGCCCTGCCTTCTAGGAGTTGGCTGATAACCCATGCCACATGGACCACTTTCCCCGGGACAAAGGAGCTTGGGGAAGGGTATGGGCGCACCTATCGGTCTCACCATCTACATGCGGACCTCGCCTCCTACATCTTGGTCTCGCTGCCGATCTTCCAACTTCATTTTCCATCTACGGATCCAACTGCCCACATCTCGATGCTGGTACGGATTCATAAAGTGACCTCCCTATCACTGGTCCGCCCTGCATATGTATACATGTCTGTATATATCTACATACATATATACGTATATATAAATATATATATATACAATTCAGTCTGGCAGTAGTCACTCCATATGCTCGATTTGTAATGCGATTCCATTGTGAACATGTTGCACCTAAGTTAGAAGCGCGTTGCGACTGCCATTCGATGGCCATTGACCTTGCGTTCCGAATTACACGGCGACGTGCGACTCGGTTGGCAAGTACATGCCCCATCAAGGTTGCAGTTCGATGTGCACGTTGATGAGCACTTGTATTCCCATGCCGGATGCGTTTCGATGTGCGTATCTACGACCACCCGATGCGATGTGGATGTGCATGCCGATTAGCGTGTCGATTGCCACGAACCGTGTTTTGGCATTGTTTTTGGGTTGCGGTTCGACCCGCAGTTTGAATGTAATTGCGTGATCATGCCTCCGTACACCTATATATGCAATTCGAGTTACAAAATTCACGGACCTCTTGGCGCGACAACCGCGGCGCCAACCGCGGGGCACCCCACAAAACAAGCCGCGGGACAACCACGGGGCAACCCGCGACACAACCCACGGGACATACACAAGACAACCCACGGGACAACATTCGGAACAACAGCGCGACAACGAACAGGACAACCGCGGGAGAACCCGCGGGGCAAACGAGACACAACCGCGGGACAACCACGGCGACGAACACTGCAACCAGAGGAATTGTTTGCACGATTCGGCCCCAACTACTTCGGTACCTCGTCGCCGTCTCGCAACTTCGTCTCGCCCTCGCGCGAGGCATGAATCGAAACCGAAACAATTGTTCCAGTTTGGGTCGCTGCGTCGTCCTTTCTCAACCTCCAATCCACCACTCCACGAGAGGCCTTCGAGATCCCGCGGCACAACTCCGAATCTGAGAATATGGATGCAATCCGTCGGTGGAATGGAGCGGCTGGTGATTCAATGCGTGTCTGAATCGCTTGAGCGGCTCATCATTCTGACGTGGCAGCAAACTGACAGATCGCACAAGAATGTTTGTGCAATGCCACACGGTGGGCCAGGGTAGCTTGCGTATTCTGGTCGCCTCCGTTTGCCGGGGGTGGGACGGCGTGTGAGACGGTTGGGTGTCTTCCTCCTCTTGCTCCGACGCCGGGCGCGGCGCGGGCGGGCGTCGTCGTCGTTCATTCGTGGTCGTCCTCGCGCGCGCCTCTCTCTCCTCTTTCCTGTCCTCATTCTCTGTTTTCTGATTATTTGTGATTTCCTCGAATTTCTGTGCTTCCCTGCTCCTCCTCTCCCGCTCTGCAGGTCTGAGCCCCCGAACACCGCAAGGCTCTCCAATACCCCCTGTGAATGGAGGGCTCGGCGTCGGTTCTGCAAGCTCTCCTCTTGCATTCCGGGCGCGTTTTCTCCATTCGGGAGGTTCCTCAACATGTGAAGCCTCCGGGTAATAATTCCTGCCCCTGCCTCTCCTCCTCTTCCTTCTTGCCGTCTTCCTCCTCCTCCTCCTCCTGCTCCTGCTCCTTCTCCCCCACCTCGTTTGATCCTCGTTATCATTCTCCCTCCCGCCGCCTCCCTCCTCGCCTCCTGGCCTCCTCTTCCCCATTCCTCCTCCTCCTCCTCCTCCTCCTCCTCCTCCTCGTCATCCTCTTCCTCCTCCTCCTCCTCCTCGTCATCCTCTTCCTCCTCCTCCTCCTCCTCCCTTCCTTGTCCTCATAAATCATGCCTCCCTGTCGCACCCCGATGCCATTTTTTAGGGCGGGCTGGGCGCCTCGCCAGATAAATCCTCGCCACTAAATCCCGACCGAGGCTCTGCCTAGAAGGGCTCTTACCGTGTATGCCTTCAGGGCCGGGCAGTGGTCCTCGCCCCGGGCGGTTCCCCCAGTATCCGCCCCGCGGTTCCCCCAGTGACGGCCCCTTAGCTTAGCGTTGCTTATCCTATCTTAGCTTACCCTGTTTCATCTTAGCTTAGCTTAGTTTAATCTTAGCTCAGGTCTATCTTATCTTAGCTTAGCTTACCTTCATCTTAGTTTCGCCGAGCTTTAGCGTAGCAGAGCACAGCATAGCAGAGCAGAGCGTAGCACAACACAGCGCAGCACAGCATATCATAGCAAAGCCCAGCATAGCATAGCATAGCGCAGCGTAGCATAGCATACCAAAGCGCAGCACAGCACAGCACAACATAGCACCGCGCAGCATAGCATAGCATATCATAGCATAGCAGAGCGTAGCACAGCACCAAAGCAAAGGCAAAGCAACAGCAGCGACAGCAAAGCAAAGCACAAGCAACGCAAAGCAAAGCAAAGCAAAAGCAAAAGCAAACGCAAAGCAAAGGAAAGGCAAAGGAAAAACAATGTGCGACAGATGCCGAGCTGGCCTCGATGGCCGGACCGGAGCCCCCGCAAGCAGTGCCTTCCGTAACCATTCCGGCTCAAGTCCGGAGGCCCCTGCCGCACAGCCGCCCACGCTCATGTCCCGAGGTTGGCGGAGTGAGGCGTTCAGCGGTGCTGCAGAGTCCGCCTCGGCACCAGGTGGTACTGCACAGCCCATCCGGCGCAGGGCAGGCAGAAAGCGCACCAACTCCGACGAAGCGCTTTCTCCGCGTACTTGTTCCAGATCATCGGCAACAATCATATGTTGCTCTCCGCTATCCAACATCTAATCTGCAATGCTGCACAGCCTGCAGCTGCAATATGGCGGTTCATGGACACGTGGACGGAGGAGAAGTCGTCGACTGACAACAACAGGGGGAACGCGACGGAGAGGGAGGACATCGGCGACGACGAGGACGAGGGGACGCACAAGCGCCGGCGCCGTGAGTGAGCGAGCGGCTAGCGCCTCGCAGTTCGTGGGTCGCAGCTCGCAGCCGGTGATCGAATGCGATAACATGCGTGTATGTGTGTCTGTGCGCAGGCAAACCAAAAACAAAATCAAGCAAAAGAAAAACAACATCAAAACAAAAGCAACACAAAAATCAAACGCGAAAAAAGTCAAGGCAATGCAAAGCAAAAACAAACCCAATGCGAAAGTGTGAATGTAGATGTAGATGTAGATGTAGGTGTAGGTGTAGATGTAGATGTAGATGTAGATGTAGATGTAGGTGTAGGTGTAGGTGTAGGTGTAGGTGTAGGTGTAGGTGTAGGTGTAGATGTAGATGTAGATGTAGGTGTAGTGGTAGGTGTAGGTGTAGGTTTAGATGTAGGTGTAGATGTAGATGTAGCTGTAGATGTAGATGCAGATGCAGATGCAGATGTAGATGCAGATGTAGATGTAGATGTAGATGTAGATGTATATGTATATGTATATGTAGATGTAGCTGTAGATGTAGATGTAGATGTGAGTATCGCTGTTGATGTTGATGTGGATGTAGATACAGGTGTAGATGTTGATGTAGCTTTCGGTTTCGATATAGATGTTGTTGTCCTATATCATCAAACTCCTAAGTAGGGTCGCACTGGGATAATGATACTGAAGTTTGAACATTGGCAACAGCTTCACAGATGGAGGGCGGGTGATTTTGAACATGTGGCTATCGCCTTAGCGCCGCGCGCGCTCGCTTGAAACATTGCAAGACCTTCATGGGTTGAGGATGACCAGTTTTCAAAAAGTGGCTCTCGCCTTAGCGCCGCGCACATTCGTTCTGAACGTGTGCAAGAGCTTCACGGATTGAGGGCGGTTCCTTTTCAACATGTAGCGATCGCCTTAAGGCCACGCACATTCGTTTGTAAAATGTGCAAGAGTTTCCCGGATTCCCGCGATCAACGTACCAGAATTTGTGTTTGGGAAGGATTCCGGAGTTTGCGGGTGCAACAATTACATGGGTTCGCGGTGTTGAAATCCGAAGAATGGTGTTCTGGCACGATCCAAGATCGCCAAGGCGCAACAGTCAGGTTGATCCGTGGCGTTGGAATCCCGAGAACCATGTTTTGGCATTCTTCCGGGCCTTCAAACGGTTGTCATTCAACAAGGCAGATCCCTCAATGGAAATCAAACGATGTATGGGGCCAATGAAGACTGAGCTTGGAGAGAGGGTGTATTCCAACATCGTTGATGGCTCTTGGGTTTACACTGGTCCTCCTCATCCTCCTCCTACCCCCCTCCCCCTCTTCGTCGTCGTCCTCCTCCTCTTCCTCATCCTCTTTCTCCTCCTCCTCACCTACCCCGCCTCCCCCTCTTCGTCGTCGTCGTCGTCGTCCTCCTCCTCCTCCTCCTCCTCCTCCTCCTCCCCTTCCTCGTGCACATCCGCCTCGTCCTCATCTTCACCCTCCTCCTCCTCCTCCTCCTCCTCCTCCTCCTCCTCCTCCTCCTCCTCCTCCTCCCCCTCGTTCAGAGGGGGGCGCCCACGCTGCCAAGCGCACACTCTCTTTCTTCAACCGTGCGAGTGTGTGGAGGGACGCGAGGCTGAGGAAAACGAAATATGTTCAGGGAGGAGGAGGAGGAAGAAGAAGATGATGATGACTGGGACGAGGCGAACGCGGCATCGTAACATGGCGCAAACAACCTACACCGACACAAACACGGCCACCGGCAGGACTCGAAAACTACCGCAGCCGCCGAGCGCTACTTGGAACGCAACGCCTAGGCACGCATCACTGCTGGTAGCGGCCCGACGGTCGGGACCCTAGGTGCTTCGCGAGTCGAGGCGGCGACCCAATCGACACGCTGTGCACTGCAAGCGGGTGCGTGTGTCGCTTCGCTTCGCGGGGTGGGAGGTCCAGACGGACTGGGGACGCTGACGCCTTGGGAGTGGGGGCGTGCTTAGCGTGTCGCGCCGAGGCGCGTTGTGCCATGAGCAAGAGCTCCTGATCGTGTCAAGGGCTCCCGTCAGGGCGTGTGCCCTGCGCTCCCGGCGCGGGCGACGGCGGCGCCCGCCGTGGCGAGAGCCGCGCAGGCCCCTACGGGCCCGATGCCAAGACCCGACACGCGCAGCCCGCTCCGACCGCTGCGTGCTCCCTCGCTGAAGCCCGTCGGGGACAGGACAGCGGAACACGCATGCCGCTTCGGACCGCGCCGGCGCCAGGACGTCAGAAGCAGCGTGGGTCCGCTGTGCGAACGGCGCGGGGGGCGAGCCCGGGCGAGAAGAGCATCAGGTCAGGGCTCGGCAGTCCCCAGTCGGTGCGGTGACAGACCGTACGGTCAGTCCCCGCTTGGTTTGGGGGCCCTGGAGGCCCCAGTCGCCCGAGACATCCCGCTAGAACGACCCGAGTCCCAACACTGTGCGGCCACCTGGACCCCCACTGACTCGCCACACGGTTCGGCCACCGCACCGATTGGGGGCCGCCGAAGGGCGGGCGCCCCAGGTTGCCCTCCTGGGGGGCGGCCAGCCAGGACAATCCTGGAGCCCTGGGAAAGTTCTCGACGAGGCGCAGCTGCTGAAACGCATCTCGAAGCGAACGAAAACCCAAAGACCCGACGGACACGTCCGAAAACCACCAACTCCGGTCTCACTTCGAACGCCCTCCCTGGTCCTGCCTCGACTACACGCAAGGAGTGACCCTAAGCAAGCGTGACCTTCAGTGCGCGACTCTTGGGGAGCGCGGGAGGGCCAAACCCGGGCAGGGATGCAGCTGCGACCGCATCGCATCCAGCCTCCTGGTGACCCCAGTGTGCCCGCACCAAAGGTCGCTCCGGCGAAATGTCTCTCTTACAACACGGGCGCGGCCGCAAGGAACCCTCGCAAGAAACTTGACCCTGAAAACCCGCGCGCGAGGTGCACCGGAGAGGAAACCCGGAGCACCCTGAACGCAGCCGCTCCTTCCCCGGCTGCGGGAAGCCACCGCGCGGCGCGCGGAACGAAGAAGCTCAGGATACCCTGACGAAAAGCAGATGGTTTCTGGATGCGCGCCCCCACTGTACGTGTAACCGACTCATCTCCCTCATGGACGCCACCGAGCCACCGGCAACGCGGGTCCAAGCCGGGGAGCCCTCCGGGGCTCCCAGCCTGGGCGCGGCCCACCCCGCGGCCTGCAGAGCATCATGCAGGCGCCGTGGGCCCCCTGCAGGACGAGCGCGGGCGCATTGGCGCGGACCCCAAAGGCCCTGACCGACGTGCCCAGAGCCAGACGCCCCTCGGAGAGCGGAGGAGGAACGAACGACCACCAGTGCGGGCACGTGTCCGAGCTTGCCTCGGACCAGGCGAGCGAGGCCGTGGCCTCCAGAGACTGCCCGTGGTGCACGTTCAGGCACGCGCGCGAGACATCTGCAGAGTCATGCGAAGCCAAGGAGGACGGAGAGGAGAGGGGGCGGGGAGCACGCAGCCTGGAAAGGACGCGGTCTGGTTAAACTGCCCGAGCGGCCCGTGCAGCATCGCGAGGGCGAGGAGGAGGAGGAGGGGGAAGCCGACGACGGCGGTGGCGACGGCGACGACGGCGGCGGCGTATGCCGAGCCCGTCGTCCCCCCGATTGTCCTCATCCTCGTCGTCTTCCTCTTCCCCCGGGGAGGGGGGCGTCGACGGCTACGGCGACGACGACAACGACGCGACGACGACGACGGCGACCCAACGACGACGACGACAACGGCGCAACGACGACGACGATGTCGACGACCACGACGACCACGACGACGTTATGACGACGACGACGACGACGCAACGACGACGACGACGACAACGACGACAACGACGACGACGACCGCAGTCCCGCCCCGCATCGCTGGGCGCGCGCCTGCTCGCGAGTGATGTCCTCTGGGTTCGGTGCCCCCACCGGCCGCGTGTAGCCGTCCAGCGTGGGGGCCTCGCGGCCACCCCGCCGCGACTCGCCCCTCCCCTGCAGCTCCTGTTTTCCCTGGCGCGAAGCCTGGAAACTAAGGGCCCAGTCTAGTGGGCCGCACTTCTGCTTCAGAAGGCGCGGTGCTCTCCCTCCCCCCCATTTCGCCGCTCTCGCCCAACCCCATCTCTCCACCTTCTCGGGGCCCGCGTTCTTTCTCACATGTTTCAATGCTCCCGTCCTCCCCCCGTGTATTTCTCTTTCTTTTTTTTTGTTTGTTTTCTCTCTCTCTCTCTCTTTCCCACCCTCCCATCTCTCTTTCTCCCTTTCCCCCCCTCCTTCTTAAATCCCCCCCGATGCATCGGCGTGTCTCTCGCCCTGTTCTCGCTGAGCGAGCGCAGCCACTCGGGCCAAATATTGCACGCCGCTGCGACATCAGAACAGCTCAGATCTGATTGGCCCGATCTAGAAGCCCTTAATTCCAATACATGTTAGCCAGCGTGGACCCCAAAGGGTATGTTCTAGCGTACTACATGGTGCAATCTACGTGGTGCAATTGACTACCCTGCACCGCGCTTGACCACTCCACTGCTCGCGCAAACATCCCACCCACCCACCCGCAACTTGGTTCGCAAAATCTCTTAAGACCGTGACGGTGGGTACCAAATGGCACTTGCCAACGACAGCGACGCCGACGACGACAGCGACAACGACGACGACGACGCCGCCGACAACGACTACGACGACACCGACGACGTCTCCAACGACTTCGACGACGCCGACAACGACGACGACGACGACGACGACGACACCGACGACGACGACGCCGACGCCGACGACGACGACGACGATGACAACGACGACGACGATGACGACGCCGACGACGACGACAACGACGACGCCGACGACGACGACGACGTCAACGACGCCGACGACGACGACGACGACGACGACGGCGGCGACGAGGACGACGCCGACAACGACGACGAAGACGACGACGACGCCGACGCCGACGACGACGACGAAGACGACGACGACGTCGCAAACGAAGACGACGACGAGGGAGGAGGGAGGACGACGACGGCGACAACGGCGACAACGACGACAACGACGAGGGAGGAGGGAGGACGGCGACGACGCGAACGACGAAGAAGGAGGAAGGACGGCGACGCCAACGACGGCAACGACGAGGGAGGAGGGAAGACGACGACGACAACGACGACGACGACGACGACGGCGACGAAATAGGAGGGACGACGACGAGACGCCGACGACGGACGACGACGACGACGAGGGAGGAGGAGGAAGGACGACCACGGCGACAACGACGACGGAAACGACCACGACGCCAAAGAGGACGACGACGACGAACACGAGGAAAGACAGAGGACGACGTAGGCGACGACGACGACGACAACGACGCGGGAGGAGGGAGGACGGCGACGACGACGACGACGACGACGACGAGCAAGAGCGCGCGCGCACGCTTTTGTTGAAATTCCGTGTTGCGAAACCTTGGGTTTTTGTAGGTTTTTTGGACGCGCGATTTCGAAATCCTTCCGAAACCGATGGGTTTTGAAGGATTTCGGCGTACGCGCGCGACCACGCGCGCGTCTGCACTTCGTCCCATTTGTTGCAGAGGATTCTCGCGACGGCACACGCGCAAGGGCGTTCGACAGATTTCGACATGCGCGCGCTCGAAGCCCGTTCGGTAGCATGTTGTGAAAATCTAAAAAACCGATGGTTTTCCCTTGATTTCAGAAGAGCTCGCGCGGAAGTTGTTTTAGCAAAACAGTGTTGCGAAACCATGCGTTTTTGTATGTGGTTTGGAAACTCGATTGCGAAATCCTTCCGGCGCCGAAGGTTTTTGAAGGATTTCGGCATGCGCGCGCGACGACGCGAGCGTGCGCACTTCGTCTCATTTTGTACAAGGGATTCGCGAAAAAAGTGTTAATAGTGTTTTTTTTGTTTCAAGGGACCCTCATGGGGGGAAATCGGCCTGCCTGGGATGGTATGGTTTCATATTCCCAGAGGTCTTTTTTTTCAGAAAAAAATGAAATTTTCTGTGCGTGCGTTTTTTCAGAAAACGTTTTCTGATTTTTTTGCGCTTGATTTTTTTTTGCGCGCAGCTTTGGTTTTCGCATCTTTATAATCTACACAGAATGTGCGATGTGGTGTTGTTTTGTGGCAATCATGGCCAGCGGGCTGTTCCGTGCTAGTTGAACTAGCCTCGCACCCTTAATCCACCATATCCGCCATGGTATGATTATACTGCGCAGTCGGTGATCACGTGTATCTTCTTATCGCGGCTGGGATTTCTAATTAGTTGGTTGGCATTTGTGAGACGACTGGGCCGTAGTGTAAGTAGAAGTTGGGCCGTAGTGTAAGTAGAAACGGGGAGGCGAGAAACCGGCATCAGCAACATCATCATCATCATCATCATCATCAGCATCATCATCATCATCATCTTGCAACGCATCATAAGCAGCGCACAGACGCAGGTGCGTACAACGAGGAAGGGGAGATTGGAGACGATGGACGGAACCGCGCACCAAGGCACTAGGGACAAACAGGTCAGGAGGAGGCGGTCAGTGTTTGACAAGTTCCTGCACGACAGAAGTTGCACCCGCAAGCGGTCGAATATCATCGCTGACAGCGAGGGGAAGGAATGTGAGGGGGAGATGGATCGAGGAAAAAGGACCAGGAGGAGAAGGAGAGCGGGAGCGCCAGGGGATGGGGCGAGGGGAGGGTGGGGGCGGAGGACAGGAGGCAGGGGCGGAGGACAGGAGGACTAGAGGACAGCAGGATAAACGCAACTCCGCCTGGAACGACTGTCAGGCAAGACTGGCAGCGAGCGGGAAACATATATAACGCAGCGCCTTCGTCGAAGCACGTCAATCTGATTAGTGCGCCCATCGCCCTCATCTAAATACATTGCGTCATATAACGGTATCCCCCCGCTTCCAGTGCAATGCCGACGTGTGTGTGTGTGTGTCTGTATGATCGTATGCATGTGCGTTCCCACCCCCATGTGTCGCCATGGATTTGATTTCTAATGTTAGCTCGACGTCTAGCCCCAGACCGCATTGTTGTAAGTCGCATTCGCCGACATCAGTTGTTGCGTATCCGACGTATCAGTTTATTTTTGTTGTCTAGTTTTATTGATTCGTTTCGTCGTTCTTATTTCTCTCTCTCTCTCTCTGTATCTCTCTCTGTCTCTGTCTCTGTCTCTCTCTCTCTCTGGTTATCTGTCTGTCCCTCTCTCTTTGTTTCTCCCTCCCTCACTCTGTTCAGGTCTCGCTCGCTCTTTTTACGTTGTAGGTATCTCTCTATATCTCTGTGTCTCTCTCTCTCTCTCTCTCTCTCTTTTTCTCTTTCTCTGGTAGATAGTATTGTCTCGCTTTCTCTCTTTCTCTCTCGCTCTCGCTCTCCTTAGTTCCCCTCTGTGGGACCCCCGCTCACGATATTTCTGTATCCCGCCATGCGTAGATATCGATCCGTCCCTCTCACGCGCATCCCGTATCATTACATATGTGTAGGTGTGTTAATCTGCCGTTGTGTGCTAGCATATATGCATGCACTTACACATGTATATATATATATGTATACACATGTATTGAGTTTGGCGAATGGTGTCTTAGTCGATGCGTGCACCGACGTGAGAATACATACATATCTGTATACATATACAGATATGTGTGTATCTATATATGTGGATCGATGCATGTGCATGGAGGCGTTGCAAGCGTAGGTTTACATGCGCATATGTGTACGTGCGCCCTTGTATACATATATATGTCCGAACGTGTGCGAGTTGACGTAACCTTCATAGCCATGAATATGAATGTATATACATAGGTGTATACGTATATAAGCATGTACGTATAATTGTAAACGTGCTTGTATGCATATGATGTATGTATGTATGTATGTATGTATGTATGTATGTATGCATGAATGCATGCATGCATGCATGTATGTATGTATGTATGTATGTATGTATGCATGTATGTATGTATATATGCATGTATGTATGTATGTATATATATAGGTGGGTACTCCCCCCCTGCATGGTCGCCCCCATCTCCTCTACATGGGCGGTTGCACAGAGCGCCCCCTCGAGTCGCGGCGACGCTGCACGTCGCAATGGCACTTAGCGGTGGTCTGTAAAGCAGCATGCCACTGAGAGGCCGATGCAGACCATCGAGCACGCAGCGCCCGAGGCTGAGACAGCACAGCTGGCATCTGAAAAATTAGTGGCAACCTCGGGGGAGAAGCCTTGGATCATGAACCTCTCTGCTGGCGACAGGAACCGATGGATCGTGAAATCCAGCGTCCCCTTTTCAAAGACAAGCAAGTGATGGTTGTCTTGCGTGAGCTCGGGGCAAATGTTCGCCCTCGGCAAGTCTTTGGGAGGCGTTGCCAGCAGACTCGAGCATGCAAATATCCTTGCACGAGTTTAAATTCGCCTGCGTGGCATCATCCAGGTCAGTCACCTGGGCCTTCGGGAGGCTCCTGTCGAGCATATCTGCCAGCTGAAACTCTGGCAAACGGAACTGTTCTGGGCGCAAACATGGTGGATGGTCCGCTCCATCCTTGAACAGCTTGCTCCTCCTACCACAGATGTGCATCCTAGTGCGCTCCTGGGGCAGCCCCAGCTGCTCCGAGCTCAGCAGCCATGGCCAAACGCACCAACCATCCCCGAGCTCTGAAGTCAGATATTCGATCACTTCGTCTGCTTGGCTGGCCGCCCGCCCAGGCGGGACATCTGCTAGCTCTAGCTGGGTCTCAATCACAAATATCTCGAGCGCCTCGGTCTCTCGGCGCGCTTGGCCCACAATGCATGCAAGTATCGACAACCATTCGTTGTCGTCATCGTCCTTCTGCAACCCCTGGCCGTCAACAGGGAATGGTGCACTGTCTGGTGCGGCGATGATCACCTGCGCGTCCCTGATCTTGTTCAGGTTCAACTGGCGGGCGCAGGGGCGGCGCGGGCGAGATGGATGCGGGCGCGCGGCTCTTGAACGCCACAGTTACCTCGCTCGAGAAGCGCGCGCACACCACCTCCGCAACACAAGGCGGGCACGTGACGCAGATTAATGACAGATGGAACGACTTGCATCGAGGTCATGTTGGATGCCGAGAAACTTACAACAGTGGTATATTCGCACGTATTCCTTGACATTCCCTCCTGCTCCATCCTTCCAACATATCTGTTTAACTCTATAATGTCTGACGTCATGTATAAACGCAGTTACGCCTAAACGCTTATAACCATGCAAGTGCATCCATCCATGCATGCATGCATATATATATATACGCATATACATACAGACGCACGTACATGCATCCGTACCTACATACATTCAATCATGCATGCATTCATGCATGCATATATGTATGCATGTGTACGTACGTGCATGCATGTATTATATATATATATACATACTGAGTCGCTTAATTATTTGTTCATGTATGTGTGTTTGGTTCATGTTTTAGTTGATTTGTTTATATAAATATAAATATACGTATGTGTGTGCGTGTGCGTGTATAACTGGCGTTCGCGGCTCGGGGGGGGGGGCAGGCCCACTCCTCCATGGCGGTGGCGGGGCTCCAGGAGCTTTCTTCCCCGCTCCACGACAGCTTAGATGCCCTCCAAGACGGTCAAGCTAGCTGGCTCAAGATGGCCTCAGAGATGCCTCTCACACCGCCAAGAAGCCCCCAATTACGCCCCAAGAGGCCTCCAAGAGGCCTCTCCCGAGAGAGCCCAAGAGGCACAAATGGCCTCATCCTTATCGGAAAACGTTTTTTGTTGTTGTTTTTTTTGAGGGGGGGGGGTTGAATCATATTCTTATAGTGGGCTTTGACAGCGTTCAAGACGGCCCGCGAGGCCCCGAAGATCGTCCCAAGACGGCCCAAGAGGCTCCCAAGAGGGCTCCCAGACTGCCCGAGAGCTCCCAGACGGCCGCAGAGGGCCCCAGGACGCCCTAAGAAAGGGCCCAGAGGGGGTCCTCGAACGGACATTTGAAGCTTTCACCTTTCAGCATGCTCTTGCGCTGAAGGGTAGCCCTCCGCGCCCCCCCCTTGTGGCCTTCGTGAAGTCGCAGGGAACGTGCACGTGGGTCGACGCGCCGTTCGCCACCCATATGGCGCGCCGCTGCAGCCACTCCTTCTTGTCGCAGCAGTAGTTGGTCACGCGGATCCCCATCTGCGGGGCGCGGGAGGGGGTTCAACCGGCATTGGAGGGCGGGGGCGGGGGGTGCGAGGAAGGGCCAGTGGACGAGGGACGCACGAGGAGTTTGGATGGGAGAGTGACGACAAATGAGGGATGAAGGGGCACGGAGGAGGACGATGAGAAAGGGAGGATGGGGAGGATGATGAGATTTGGTGAAGGGAGGGTGTTGTGAGGGCCCAGACGTAGGTACAGATCCTCCCACATTTCATATTGTTTCTCCCCCCTCCCCTGTGTCATCCCTCCCCGTGCTGTCCTGCATCCCACGCGCATTCCCCTCCATGTCTCTATCGGATATCCCACTCTTCCTCCTCCTCCTCCTCCTCCTCCTCTTCTCCTCCGCCGCCTACTCCTCCTCCTCCTCCTTCTCCTCCTCCTCCTCCTCCTCAATCGTGTCCTCATATCCGATCGCGCAAGCCTCCTTGACCGCGATCGCCCCCGTGTTCATGCCGCACCCAATGGACAAGACGTGGAGGTGGTCGGGGGGCTTGGCGCCATTGTCGGTCATGAGGTCGCGCGCCAGTTCCTTCTGACGGGATAGCGCGGGAGGGGCGAGGTAGCGCGTGAGACGGGAGAACGAGAGAGAGAGAGAGAGAGAGAGAGAGAGAGAGAGAGAGAGAGAGAGAGAGAGAGAAAAACAACAAGCGGAAACACAAACCACACATCACGAACGAACCAGAGAGAAAGAAAGAACGAGGTGCCAGAGAGAGAGGGAGAGCGACAGAGAGAGAGGGAACGTGTGTGCACATGTGTGTAACGCGAGAATGTACATATATGTGCGCGCACATGCGGCGCGTCTACGCACGCGCGCGGGGAGAGACATTACCACGCTGTCATCGATGCATGTGTGTACACACATATATATACACATACATACGTCTTCTCAGCCTATGGCAGAGCTATGCGTAGAAATGCACAGCCGCGCAATTGTGTATAAACGCATGCGTTCATACTCAGATGAGCGGAATACGGTCGCACCCCGCACGCGCGGGGGACGGAGAGAGGGGCAGCCCCGTTGCATAACAATAAGATATGAGCCATTATTACGTAGGCGAGCTGAACAATAACGTGAGCGTTTGACGACAGGTCTATACGCGCAGAGAGGGCGGGTGCGAGGCGCGACAGGGGGGAGGGAGGGGCGAGAAAGAAATCACCGATGCAGACAGCGAGTGGAGCATATAGTTCGAAGAGGGATCATACATAACATATGCAAGATATGAGAAACGTGGTTTGCGATGTAGGTTTACAAGGCTGCAACAACAGCGCGAGCGAAACCATTTGGGCCATGCCGAGCGGTGGTGCACATAGACAAACATCGATATCGCTAGGATTCACGCATGCGTACACACATGTATACACATGTATATATATATTGAACATGCATGAACACGTGCGTGTAAATAACCATATGTCTATGCCTGCAGATGCGTATATACAAACGAAGAGGGTTCGAGTCAGTTATATCATGCGAGGGGCGTGATATTGAATCGACATGTGTGCATCTATATGAATGCGTGTGCACGTATGTCCACGCGTACAAAGACAGAGGGTGGACCACACATGCGTGTACGACATACCCATACATGTATGTACATACGTGTGCACATGTACAAGTATAGATGTGCTGAACAACTTGCAAACGTGCACGTGTGTGCCCGCCGCACACTGACTATATGTATGCATTAGCTCGGGTGTGTGGCCACGTAAATGCAAAGGCAGACACGTCGAGCTAGACTGTACACATGTATATAGCGAGATACATCGATAGAGCGGGCGAGAGAAGGAGAGGGACATAACTATTATCTGAGAGAAGGGGAGCAACCTTTAGAAGGAAGGAGGGGGAGCGCAGTCGTGTCTCCCAACCGTCGCATCGACGACCGCATCGAGCTGAACTCGGCTTCTGCGATTGGCCATTCCCCGCCCTGCCCTCCCCCCCGCCCGCGCATGCGCGCAACTGCCGAACCGCGCCCTGTATCATCCAGTCGGATCTCGAAGCGGCGGGGCGGTCGGTCCTGCCATTCCGTAGTGATGTCGTGCATGACGTCCTCAGTCAACTCGCTGGTGTTCGCCAGCTCGCTAGCCTTGTTCTTCTTGATGCTCCCCCCCTCCGTCTCGGTCTTCCTCTTGATGCTCATGGCGGCCTTCGGGTGCGCGGGGAGGCGGGGCGTCGGAGCCACTGGGGCATGATCCTCAACGGGGGGGGGGCGTCATTCGTTTCTCGAGCGGGATCGGGCATTGCGCGAGCATGGACATGTGAGAATACCCCCGAGCGTTGCCCGAGCTTGCGAAGATCGCCTGGTGCATGCCTGGCAGATGCTTTCTAGCACCGCGATAGAGACTTGCCCGAAACGCGCCCGAGACTCGCCCGATACACGTCGGAATGTTTGCCCGAGATTTGCCCGAGACTTGCCAGAGCTGTGCCCGAGAATTGCCCGAGATTTGCCCGATCTAGATTTGCCCGATGCTTGTCCGAGGCATGCCCGAAACTCCTGGAATTTGCCCGAAATTTGACCGTGTGTTGGCCGAGTTGTTGGTATGCCTTGCCTTCCACTAGGCTAACCCTACTATCCGACATTCCTTCTCTCAACCCTTGTTGTGTTTATGTTATGTGTTGCGTTGTTGAATTTTAACGTGGTTGTTGATTGCTGATGCTGGTGATGATGATGATGATGATGATGCATGGCGTTCTCCTGACCTTCTTTCACACTGCTGCGAACGCACAGTTCTTCGAAACGAGCGGTAGCAAGCGGGATCGACGCATAATCGATTCTTCCCAGTTTGTTCTATGAGCAGCTGCTGCCATCTTTGCAATCGCAAGGTTCAGGGTTTCGTCCAAGAAGGTACTGTAGAAACGTGGGTTGCCTTGAATGTGCACTCTCTGCGTGATGTGCACAAACATATGTGATTTTGGCAGGGGTTCACATCCCGCGTCATCCATCAGTGCCAAATGTCTTAGGCATAAAAATATTAGTTCGCGACAGTCATCCACACCGACACGAATTCCACACCTACGGAGGATTGACATATAATCAATAATACAATTACCAGCTGCTCCGAGGGTATCACGTTCAGGAAACGGCGTGCCACCAGGACGGGTGCAATACGCATGTGCCCACCGGAGGAGGATGCCTGTCTCGGCAGCTTTTGTTTTTAATTCTGTGTTCCCCCTCTGCTGGTATACCATTGATGTCGTTAGTGTACTCAACTGATAGCTTTTGTCGATGTGGTGTGTGTTGCACCAACCTTTATAATCGCTGGACAATCTTTCAAGACTCACTGCCCGAGTGACCTCCTGTGGTCCTACAACATTGAATATATTGGCGTCAACTAGGCACGCAAGCACTTTCAACACGAATGTCTGGAACACTCCTAAATATAGTGTATGAAGCGTGTCTAAGTGCAGCACACTGTCTGGCGTGGTCCCCAGCTCTGGGCAAAATAACGGATTGCGGCGGAGAACCCACGACGCGATCCTGCCTCTGTCGTCTACCCTCGCCCTCCAAAACACGCAAACGAACGGGGTGCCCCGAGTCTCAAAGTCATCCGTGTTGGGCAAATCTGTACATGGATCCAGCCTGTCCCCCTTCCTCAATCCAAGCGTTGGGACGTCTTCGCCGAGGATTCGGCCAAGGCATGTTTTCTTTTTCGCCAGGTGGAGCTTACCAATCTGCACGATCAACTGTCTGACATCATCCGAGACCACATCCACCATAATTTCATGGCTGCTGCACTCGACCTCATACGAGTTGCCCCGTTTGCCCCAGCCCAGGTTGTGCACAGTCGCATGGCTGAAATCGTACATGGTGCCTCTCGTGCATGCGCAAAGGAAACATGGCGAAAAAAACGAAGCCCAGGTCGGGAACCCCAAAGTGCTGCTGAGTTCCATCCAGTCGGCTTTCACTTGCACTAGCAGGTATCTGGCGCCCATCGGGATCTCCGCTATCTCACCTGACTTTGACCCCTCGCCCCATGGAGCGCCGTCCCACCGCGCATTGGGCCTCACGCCTTTAGCTGCTGCCTGGGGGGGGGGGTCGAAGCAGCACGCTGAACGTTATGTATTCCTTCACGCGTCTCCTCGAAGGGATGCGTGAAGGAATACATGCTGTTCGTGGTCCTCGTTCCTCGTGTTATTCCGTCGCTCCTCGTGTTCCTCCCCCCTCACATGTCCCCCTCCCCCTTAATCCTCCCCGACCCAATTCCTAGTGCGGGGGTTCCGCTTGCGGGCGTCCTTCGGGCCTTCATCGACCACCTAATATAATTGAATATCTGCCAGTGCGGGTCCCATCCGCGACAGCCACATTTGCATTGCTCTTTCTTGCTCAACACAGCGATGACGTGCCTTGATTTAGTGCACAAATTATAACAAGTCAATGCGAACACCGAGTCGGCCCGTCCAGGGCCAATCGGGCGGGTGTATTTGATGCCATCAAAATAGAGAGCAATTGGAAATACTGGGCGCGCGTCGCCTGGCATATCGTAATGGTCGTGGCCAAGGAACGCTTCAGACCAATCGGTATCCAATGCCATGTTGGTCACCTCTATGCCTTGGTTTCGAAGATGGTCTAGCTCGGCCTCCAAACATTCATGAGGGGGTGCACATGCAAACGGCTTCGCCGTCCGAGCACCGATCAAATGCACAGGTAGGTCTAAGAAATGCAACTCTGGCGCCGAAACTTGTTCAGGTAAGGCATCTCTCAAATGTTTCAGATATTTGCCACTTTGCTTGCCTGGGCCGAACTGCAACTTCTCCAACAATGTTCCTCTGGCCCCAGCTTTGACCGCGAAGAAGCAAGTCAAGCAAAGGGCCTTTGCGTCGATGCGCCCCGTCGCGTACAGCTGCAGCAAGTGGTCCTCCAGGTCCGCCGAATCCTCGGAGCTCGCGCCACCGTGCAGGCCCCCAGCGAAGCGATCATCATCGCGCTCCCAACTAAACTGTCGATACGGTGGCGATCTGGAGCGTCGGCCTCGCTTCCCCATTCAGCAAATCTCTGAGCCAAAACGGCTACGGACACCAATCGCGCATGTGGCCGTTGCACCAAGGATAGGACTGACATCATCTCCGTATCTTCACCCCCGCACTTCCTCCCTCCGCGTCCATCGGACGGTCCGATGGATGGGATGTGGGGAAGGGGGTGCGGGGCGGTGAGGGATGATGTCATTCCCGATCTCCAGCGCGCTCTCCGCGCCCCCTCTCTGTCAACATTGGACATGCCGCGAAACGGAGGCGGCGCCACTGGCAATATCAGACATGCCGCGAAACGGAGGCGGACCCCGATCGGGGTCTTCACGTCGGCAATTGTTATATCAAGGTTGCCCGAGACACGCCCGAAACTTGCCCGAGAATTGCCCGATGATATCTTGAGACTCGCCCGACATTGAATTCGGAACACGACCGCAATTTGCCCGAGACGCGCCCGACAATTGCCCGATAGTTGCCCGAGACGCGCCCGACATTTGCCCGAGAATTACCAGACAATTGCCAGAGAATTGACCGACAATTGCCCGACATTTGCCCGCGGGTAATTGCCGGGAAAGTTGTAGGCAAGTTTCGGGAAGCGTGCCCGAGACTTGCCCGATAATCTACCCGACAATTGCCCGAAAATGCGCCCGAAACTTGCCCGAACTCGGCCTGGGGCCCACCCTGAGCTTGCCCGAGACTTGCCCGATATGCGCCCGAGATCTGCCCGAGACTTGCCCGACACTTGCCACAAAAATGCCCGAGATTTGCCCGACATTTGCCCGAGACTTGCCCGCAATTTGCCCGAGCTGGGTGGCCCGTCTGCCCGTCTGCTCCCCCCGCGCGCCTGGGCGGCCGTGCTCGGGTTCTTGCAGTGGGCGCTGCGGTAGGCGACGACCGTCTCGAGGCCGTCGCGCGCGCGCCCGCGAGCAAACAGAGGGCCCCGCTGCTGCTGCTGACGGCGGATCGAGCGAGGCGTCAAGGCGAGGGGTCGCGAGCTGGCCAGCGGCGAGGGGTCTGCAGAGAGGCAAACGCAGCGATCGGGGCGAGGGTGACGAGCACGAGGGCAACGCTTGCGGTGATCTGACAAGGACGCGGTTGTCACGAATGTGGCACTCCGCCTCCCGTCGCCCTCCTCGTCGTGTCTGTCCTGTTATCCCCCTCCTCCTCCTCGTTGTCCGTTTTGTTTTTTTCGTTGATTCCACGCTTCCACGCTCCATTTGCGTCCCCGCCACCCTATCCCGAGGGGCAGCTGGAATTAAAACCGCGTTAGTTGCTGCCAAACCGCCTTAAGGAACCCTTCTGGGTCCGCAGTGGGCGCGGGTAATTTTTCACCCGGTTTTTGCCCGGTTTTTGCCCGGCTGTTTTTCGAGGATGTATTGGGCGATTTGCCCACGGGCATTTTTTTACCCGGTTTTTGCCCGGTTTTTGCCCGCCTTGTTTTTTCCATATTCACTGCGCGAAAGTTGCGACAGTTCGGCATCGTGGAGGAATATTTCTTGAATATTTCCGTTCTGAGCGCCCGCTAGCCTTCGACGTGAGTGATCAAGCTGATATGTTTTGAGCTACCCCGCCCAATGCACTCGGTCGCTGACAGGTCGTGTCTGCCGAGCGCCGCAAATGCTCGACAGCCCCTCGTAGGGGCATGGAAACTGCGTGCCTCGTAGCATCCGTTGCTGCCTGCTGCCTGCTGCCGTCGACCTCCTCCTCCCCCCCCCCCTGCCGTTGCTCCCTCGTGAGAGCAGCGGCCGCGGGATGAGGGGCATCCCTCCTGGATGAGGCCTGTTATGTACCCCCCCATATGCATGGGCCCCAGCTTTCAGCCCCACAGGGTAAGGGAAAGAGAGAAATGGGAAGAGTCATAAAACACTAACGAAGGGCCCAGATGTTGATTGGTATTATTGTGAGCTGGGATGTTGCGGTGTCATGTTGGTGAGTGTAGTGTTTGCACGTGTGTGCGTGATTGCTGTGGGAGTGACGGTAGTGTGATTGCGGGTGTGACACGTATGGGTGTGAATTTTGTGGGCGTGATCGTGTGTGTGTGTGTGTGCGTGCGTGCGCGCGTGCACGCGTGCGTGTCAGTGTGCGCGTGTTCCGTGTGTCTGTGTGTGTGCGCGTGTGTGTGTGTGCGCGTGTGTGTGTGTGTGTGTGTTTGTGTGCGGTGGGTGGGTGGGTGGGTGGGTGGGTAGGTGGGTGTTTGGGTGCGTATGTGTGTGCATGTGAGTGTGCGTGTGCGCGTGCGGATCCATTGGTTGCGGTGGTTGTGTGTGTGTGTGGGGGTCCTGTCAGGTGTGAGCGTGAGTGGTGTGATGTTTGTGGGTCTGATTGGCGGTGTTGCTCGTGGGTGCGGTATGCGTTATGTGATTGGTGTGGGTGTGAGGTTTGTGAGTGTGCTTTTTGTGGGTACGGTTTGCGCGGGCGTGTTTGAAGTCGGCGCGGTGTTAGGCGCGATGATGCGCGTGCGTGTCCGAGAGGAAGAGAGAAGAGGACGAGAGAGAGAGAGAGGAACGGGTAGCGAGGGATAAGGATCGAGAGTGGGAGAGGGAGAGATGAGAGAGAGAGAGAGAGAGATAGAGAGAGAGAGAGAGCGAGAGAGACATAATGATGTATACTGAGAGGGGAAATGAGAACGAGAGGGGGAACGAGAAAGAGCTGGGGAAGGAAAAGACGGGGCATGAGAGGATGGGAGGGGAGACCAGAAGAGGGCAGCATAGGCATGCACTTGCCAGGAGGAGATTGAGAGTGAGCGGGAGCAGAAATGAGCCACGCTTTGGATGAAGAGGTGATGGGATCAGGACGGCCAGGGCGTATCCCAGGAGCTGGCGTTGGGAACCCAATGCTAGAACATAGTCGACGAGCACAGGCACCGTGACTGTCAACAGGGGGTGGGGATATGGGGACCTCCTCCGCCTCGTCCGCCTCCCCTCCTCCTCCTCCTCCTCCTCCTCCTCCTCCTCCTCCGCCTCCTCCCCCTCCTCCTCCTCCTCCCCCGCCTCCTCCTCCTCCTCATCCTCACAGGCTTGATCCTGTGGGCCATATGGTAATCTGCAGCGACCCCCATCAGCATCACCATCATCATCATCATCATCATCATCATCATCATCAGCATCATCAACATCATCATCATCATCGTCACCATCATCATCATCATCATCATCATCATCATCGTCATCGTCATCATCGTCATTATCAGCATCATCATCAGCATCATCATCCTCATCCTCATCCTCCTCAGCATCATCATCGTCCTCATCCTCATAATCGGCATCACCACCGTCAGCAGCATTAGCATCAGCATCATCACCATCGTGATCAGCAGCACTATCAGTATCATCATCAGCATCGGCATCATCAACAACCACACCATCATCACCACCATCGGTGCCACAGTCATGTCATACCACATCTGGTTGACGCCATCATCATGGGGGTCAGTGCAACTTGTGTCACCCGTATGCTAGACACCACATCATCAGCATGGACGTCATTGTTATGACACCCGCGCCCGCTCCCGTCAGAGCTGGGGATGACCCCCGCGGGCGCAGTCAACCGTGTACAGCGTCCCCGCATTGCTGTACATGCCGTGGACGTAGAAGATCATCACTCCTGCGACGGCCCCTCGTCCTGATCCAGGTTCCTGATCATCTGGAAGGTGGCGTCCAGGCTCTTGACTGCCTGCTCCAACTCCTCCACGCACGCCAGCGACCCGTGCACGTCGTGGAGGAAGGCGTCTGGAAGGTCCTTGTTGTACAGCGCCAGCTCCTGCAACGGGATGTGCTCCGCGATCTTCTCCTCAACCCTGCCAATGTGCTTGACGAGCTTCCCCCTGAACCTGTCGTTGTTGGCCCACGTCTTGTCGCCATGAGGGTCGATGATGCTGGCCTCGAGATGCTTCGCCCTCTGCAGCACTGACGAGTACTCCTTCACGACGGCCCTCGCCTTGGTGTCCACAGTCTTCGGGGTGGCGGCCTTCGCGTTTGACTTCGCCTGCGCCTTCGCCTTCCCCTTGCCTTTCTTGGCCTTGCCCGCCTTGCCCGTGCCCTTCGCCGTCTGCTTCTTCACGTCTGGCGATGTCCCAGCAGGCTTTGCAGCCACGGCCGCAACATCTCCACTTGCCGTAGCTCCACTTGCAGCACCTTCATGTGCAGCAGCACGGGCGACTGTGACGGGTGGCGTGTCGGCGGCCATTGCATTCCCTTTCGGCGCTGGCGTCACCAGCTCCTTGGACTGCCGAACGGCGTCCTTCGTCTCGAACCTAGTGCGACGGCTGGTGCTCACGTGGTCCACGGTCTCTGCGTCCGTCTTGCGCTTCCACTCCAGCCTGCGAGACTCCTCGTTGATCCGCACGTGCTTGGGCCCCTTCTTGATGAGAAACATGCAGCGGTTGATGGCCCCCTGCACGGCTGCAGGCGTGGGCGGGCCGCCTCCACCGCCCATCTCGGCGGTGATCATGCCCTCGAACGTGAGCCAGGAGCCGACAGTCGTGTCCCGCTTGACCCGCTCGTCGATCTTGGACCGCTTCTCCTGACCAAAACTCACGTCTCCCATGTCCAGTTCTCACCGCTGCCCTCTGTAAATGTATATCTGTATATACAGATGTGTTTATATATAAATATACATGTACACGTAAAGTGTAGATACACGTGTCTGTATATATATATATGTACAAATGTACTTAATCATGCGAACACGCACGCACGCATATGCATACACATATATATAAATATAACCATACATACATAAATGCAGCGGGAGAGCGGAACATGGGAGAGGGAACATGCGTGCACGTGTGCTTGGGTATAGGGGGGGCATCCTCATCGTCATCAGTTTTGAGACGACGTCTCCTGGTACTGGTCGAACTGCTCAGCGGCCCACTGCTTCACCCGCTTCTTCTTGCCACTCGGGTCCAAGCTCTGGTACCTCGCGTTCTCCTCTGCGCAGCTGCGACGAAAGAGGGCGTACCTCTCCCCGATGGGGCCAGTGCTGCCGATGTCGAACCCAGACGCCGCCGCCGCCTCCAGATTCAGGTCCCTCTCATCATCCATGATGTCCTGCGCATCGTCTCCCTCCTCGTCCTCGTTCTCCACCTTGAATGCGCCCGAGTCCATGAAGGCCTTCATCAGCTGACCCTCGAAGTTGGCCGCCTGCGGCCGATTTACCCCACTCGCAGCTCTCAACTTAAGGCCTACTGCGGCAAGTCACAACTGCAATCGATATCACGGCGTAGGCTCAACCAACTCACCACCACTCGCCATCCGACGAGCAGGAGCGCTCAAGGAATAGGCGGGGAGGTCGAAGGGTTTGGAGAATGGGGGGGGTGGGGGGGTCCCTTCGAGGAGGAGGAGGAGGAGGTGTGTGCGTGGGGGTGGGGGCGTTGGAGGTATGCCTGCATGCAGGCCAGACGATTTCAGGGCTGTCGTCCGTCCTTGCGACCGTCTCCCTCCCCCCCGCGTCTGGCCTGCGGGATGACGAAGGAAGCGGCGCCCATGCTCTGCCCGACGGGGCCACTCGCCTGGCGCGCGGGCGTCGGAGGGGTGAACGGGGCAGGGCGAGCGGGAAGCGCAGCCGGGGCGGGCGCCGACGGGGGCGCTCGGCGATGGGTAACTATAAGGCGACGTCGGCAACCGAGGGACCTCCTTGCCCTGGGGATCGAAAGCTGGGGAAACCGAGCAGCGAGTTCACAGCGGGCTGAGCTGGGCGGGTAGCCTCGACAACTCGCGGCACAACCAATCGATTGACGTGGCGAGCCACGGCCCACTGATATGGAGAGGGATACGGATACAGACGCAGGGACAGAGGGATCGAGACAGAGGCAGCGATATCTAACGAGAGGGAGCTAGTGAGCAAGACGGGTTGAGATATTGCTGCACCAAGGGGGGGAAATATAGAGAGATAAAGGGAGGCACATGGGACTAGATCGTTATATCATGCGCAATAGCGTGCGGGAGGGAGGGGGAGAACACACATGTATATATACATATATATGTACACACATACGTGCGTGTATGCACACACATACTGAGATCGGCATATACTTTATAGCCAAATGCCGACCAACACAGCCATGGAGGGAGCGCGAGGTAGATAGAGCGGGTGGAGGGCGACATACGGGAGGGGTGGCGGAAGAGAGAAGGTATTGTTGAGACACACGGGAATCGGTAAAACAACCGTCACGGCGGGGGATCGTTGAAGGGGGCGGAGTGGCGACAGGGGGGTGGTGAGACGATGACGGGGTTGGAAGTGATGCGTCCCCCATTTATCTCACGTGTGTCGGTGGTGCTGTTAAGTTGTGCCTATCTCTGATTGTCTCTCCCTCTCTCTCTCTCTCTCTCTCTCTCTCTCTCGTTCTCTTTATCACCTATGTATTATTTATATGAAAATGTGAGGTCATGTCACCCTCGTCCCTCTATAGACATTGAGTATGTGCGTCTCCCTCTCTCTGCATCTCTCGCTGTTCTATGTCGCATGGTATTCCCTCTCCCTATGCACCCTCTTGCTTTAGGTTTGCGTGCTGTTCTACGCTCACGCGCGTTGGTGCTAGTGCGAATGTGACCTATGCCGTAATACGCATACATACTCGTGAGCTTTTCCTGCGCTGTACAGGGGTGTGTCGTTGGCCTGTTCGTCCCACGATCGGCGACAGACCATGCCGCTGGCGAGGAATCCCCTCGGACTCAAACGTGGTCCACTGCGGCGCTGCGTGCGCGATGCGTGCATATACATATGATGCACAAGCTGCCCCTGGCACGGTGTCCGTCCTCCCTCCGTTCCTCCCGTTCCTTGTTGTTTTGGTTCTTTCCTTCAACCTCAACATTCCTATCGTTCATACTATGTCTCCCCTCACCTTATTTCTAGTCCCGCCTCCCAACCCCTCCCGTGCGGGGCGCAAACAGCTAGCGAGCGCTTGTGCGCATCGCCCTCGCATCAGCCTGACGCCGCACCCACGTTCTCATCCGACGACGGGGTCGGCGGCGACAGGCGTGTCCTCTGGGCGGAGGGCGAGATCGCCCTCTTGGTCACGGGTGGAGTGGTCGCAGAGGCAGCGCCCTTGTCAACGTCCTTGTTCGAGTCCGTGTGCTTCTCCTCGCTGGCGCCAGGCGCTGCAGAAGGCCTCGGGCGAGCGCACTTAGCGGCACCTGGCTTCTTTAACATAGTTGACGGCCTCTTCATGACAACATTGCCGCCGACCTGATCCAGCTTCGCGGCCTTCATGGCGATGGCCCCCTCTCGATCGATCTTCCCGTGCGCCAGCTTCACTGCGATTGTCGATGCCCATGCCAGGGCAGCAGCTTGGGAGGTCGTCTCCGCCGTCGCCTCGAACTTGTCCACATTGATGGTGGTCGCCGTCTTGCCGTTCACCTGGACGACGGCGAGGCGCTGGGGCGGCTTGCCTCTGACATCATTGCTGCGGATCAGCGCCTCGACCTTCTCATCATTGCTGTTCTTGCCAAGCCACCCCTGCCTGTCGGGCAAGCGTCTGGACTTCAGCTCGCTCGTGCCTGCACCGCTGCTTGCGGCTCTGCTCTCTGGGCCCGCGTCGGAGATCTTCGTCGTATTCACCTCCTGCTTCTTCTTCTTCTTCTTCATGGGCGTGCCCAGCTTCGCCTTGGTCTTCGCCTTGGCCTTCGGCTGCGTGAGACCCGATCGCCACTTGGCCACGGTCACCTGCGCCGCGTTCACCGCCTCCTGTGTCGAGCCAGACGCGCCTTTGAACACTGCCAGCATGCAATCTGTAGGCGCTGCATCTGGAGGTTCGCGCATCTCGACGGCATACTCGGGGAAGTGCTTCTTCGGGCCGCCCGTGCGCGTGCGGAACGCGCAGCGAGCCTCCCCGTCGTATCCGTAGTCATACACGGGGGTCTTGGCAGCGCCAGTGTCTACCTCCACGTCGGGCTCGAAGTCGGCGGGGCCCTCCTCCTCCCCGCCCTCCTCGTCGTTCTTCTCGTCGAACTCGTCCTCGTGCTGGTCCCCGTCGGCGTCGCCGCCAGGCTCGACGTTCTTCTCGGGCTTGGGGAGCGCCAGCGCTTTGAACCATTTGGGGGGTGTGTCCTTGATCATATACTGGCTAGCGTGGCGGCACATCGTCTTCAAGCGCTTGTGCAGCTCGGCCTGCCACGTCGTCATCTCCCCCCTGCTCCTGAACACCAGTGGCTTGTGCCTGGCGACCTCCTTCAGAGCCTGGAACCACGCGTCCTTCTTGAAGGACATGGTGCTATTCACCTAGGGTGAGAACACAAATTGTGCACATGCTGATTCATCCACTCCTCCGAACTCCTCCGTTCATCCACTCCGTTCTCCATTTCCTCCATTCGTCCATTGCTCATTCCTCCCCTCCTCCTCCGATCTCCTCCATTCCCCCACTCCTCCATTACCCCCATTCCTCCACTCATTCCTTTAATCCCTTCACCCCCGCCGCCCTCCCGTAAGTCCCCCCTCCTCCACGTGGAGGGCGGAGGGGTATACATTTAGAAGGGTCGGCGGTGTTTGTCCGATTCACCACCTGGACCAAGCTCCTGATCAGCTTGATGTGGCCCTCGATGCCCTGCCGACTCACGCCGCCATCGTAGCCGTACGTGCAGAAACTCGGGCCCGTCACGTGTGGGAGCAGGGCTGAACCGAGCGGCCCTGGGGCCGTCTCTGCACCTGGCGAGGACATCTTGATCCAAGCCAGCTGCTGACGAGGGAAGATGGGGGGAGGATGGCATGGCGGAACCTGGTGAGTAAACAACTAAAGAGGAGGAGGATGAGGAGGAGGAGGAGGAGGATCAGGAGGAGAAGACGTGAGGAGGAGGAGGAGAAGGAGGAGGAAGATGGTGCTGCTGCTGATGATGCTGCTGATGATGATGCTGATGATGATGATGCTGATGATGATGATGCTGATGCTGATCCTGATGGTGATGATTGAGGAGGGGGAGGTGGTGGAGGATACGGATGAACCCGATTAGACGGATGATGGGAAGACGCCGACGAGAAGGAGGCGGAGGAGGAAGCTGACGTAGAGGCGGGCGCCGACGATACACCAACGAGCAACGTTAACGTCGAGGTGGGGGATGGTTGAAATGCCTGGAAGGAGGGGGCGGAGGGCAGACGAGGGAGGAGGGAAGTGGGATGTTGGACGAGTGGCTGATCGGGAGGAGGTGGGACGAGGGGCGTACGGTAAGAGGAAGGCACATAACCAGGAGCAACAAGGCAGGCCGATCGGCCTGCTGCACGTCCGCGCGGAACATGTCCTGGATGAGCTCGTCGTCCGATGGCGCTGCCTTATGCGGGGCGGGTGCGGGGGGAGGCGGTTCCTTCCCCCCACCGCCCACCTCCCACCCTCGAGGGCCCCCCGATCCTCGAGGATGGGAGGCGAGGGCCCCCCATCCTCGAGGACCCCTCCCATCCTCGAGGATCCCTTCCATCTATAGAGGGCCCCAGGGGACCCCCCAGGACCTCCCACCCTCGAGTTTCCCCTCAACTCCCCTCATCTCCTATCCGCTCTTTGTGCTCCTTTTCCTCCCCCTCAGCTTCGTCCGATCCTCACCCTCCTATTCCGTCTCCCCCTTCTCCTCCTCCTCCTCCTCCTCCTCCTCATCCTCCTCCCCCTCATTATCGTGTTTCGTCCCTGCTGCCGTCGTGGCAGCTGGCGCAATTGTCGCAGGCGGCCCCGTCTCGCCCTGCTGCGTGGCGGGCAGCGCTGCGTTCTGGAACTGGGGCGGGGCCTGCGGGAACGGGCAGAAGGGGCCGCAGGGTAAAGTCGGCGGCTCCGAGAGAACGACGGGCTATAGTAGGGTACAGTCGGGTGCACACATACATATATATACATATATATAGAGATGTGTACATAGACACTTGTATGTCTGTCTGTCTGTCTGTCTGTCTGTCTGTCTGTATGTATGTATGTATGTATGCATGCATGTATGTATGTATGTATGTATGTATGTAGGTATGTAGGTGTGTATGTGAATATAATGTACAAAACGCATTGAGTTCCTAAAGCCTCTGGAGACCCACCCACCCAACCCCCGCGCCGCCCCCGCGGCGGTCAGGGGCAAGGAAGGGAAAAGCTAGGGACGAGTAGGCAAAGCCTGTACAGGTAGGGCGTGCCAAGGCGAAGCCTGTGCAGAATAGGAAACAACAGCAAGCGTCACTCACGATTATCTCGATAATCAACTCCATTTTTTTCAACAGACCACGAAATGACCAAAGCCATATCTCCTGTCGATCACAGTTCAGACGTGTCGCAGCATGCTTCCAATTAAACTCCCTCGGCCGAGGGTCTCCTTTGTATTTGACCTCATCCGATTCATCAAGGGAAAATCCCCTGAACTCCAAAGGGCGGGATCGGGTGGGCCCGAAAAGCTATGGAAGCACGCTCGCTGTTGAAGAGCATGGCTGGACCAACACTATACATTAATACCCGCTCGAAGACTCTCACTTCATCATAATGTACAAAACGCATTGAGTTCCTAAAGCCTCTGGAGACCCACCCACCCAACCCCCACGCCGCCCCCGCGGCGGTCAGGGGCAAGGAAGGGAAAAGCTAGGGACGAGTAGGCAAAACCTGTACAGGTAGGGCGTGCCAAGGCGAAGCCTGTGCAGAATAGGAAACAACAGCAAGCGTCACTCACGATTATCTCGATAATCAACTCCATTTTTTTCAACAGACCACGAAATGACCAAAGCCATATCTCCTGTCGATCACAGTTCAGACGTGTCGCAGCATGCTTCCAATTAAACTCCCTCGGCCGAGGGTCTCCTTTGTATTTGACCTCATCCGATTCATCAAGGGAAATCTGAACTCCATAACGTATACAACATGTCCGCTCTGAGATAATGCCAAACTCCGGTATCCGATCATACCACTCCTATGGCTTTGAAACCCACTGAACCTCAGAGCCAAACACCGCTTGCGTACCATAACCAATCGAACTGCGCGTGGGCCCACCGGCCGAGACGGAACCAAAAGGGAGGGCGAGCGGTGGGAAACTGGAGTACCTCCTGCGCGGTCAGCGGTGTCCGCAGCACGGAGGCGTCGACTGCCGACTCTATCGCATCCTTGACTCTCGTCGTGATGCGCTCCAGCTCTCTTCCGGGATCGGCCCCTGTGAGTGCCCACAACGGATTAGCCCACTGAAGTTCAAATCCCAATCTAGCGAAATAATATCGTACTGCCAGCACCTCATCGTCCACTAACAGTACCTCCCAATCCCAGATGAAGAAGCTCTCCGTGAAATTGAACTGGGAGGAGAGCCGCGCCGCCACTGGCGCCCTGACAGATACAGCGTTAATGGAACCCCACAACTCCACTGCCAGGTCATCTGGCACCACGGACAGCCCCCGCTCGAGCTCCTTCATCATACTGGGGCGAGAGCGTGCACCAATGTCAACGACGGAGCGGCCGCCTGTGACGTTCAAGCGGCAGCCCAGCAGATCTATCCCAGACCACGCTTCATACACAAACGTAGCAGAGTTTCTTGCAACCGATAGCGCCACCCCACTCACGGCCAAAGTCAGGTTCCTGGCCGCGAGGGCCACAGCACCACCTGCGCCTGCCACATCCTCCACCAGGGACGCCGCAGCCTCGGCACCCCTGGACATGTTAGGAAAGAGGCTCGACGGGAAACTGACGACGAGCACCATGAGGATGATGGCAGGCACGAAGCACGGGCCGCAGAGAATCTGGAACACCCTACTGTAGCCAACAACCGACTTGAGGTAGCTTCCCTTTTGCCCCCTGGTCTGCTGCGGCTTGCATGGTGCCTGTGCGTAGAACTGCAGCTTGCCTGTCATCGGCTGGCCCGCTGCCTCTGGAGGTGGGATTGCGAGCACAGTGGCGGGCGGCAGCGTACCCGGGCTCTTGGCCTTGGGCGGCGTGAGTACGAGCGAAACTGCCCCCGGCGATGCCGTCCGCGACGTGGCCCTTGACGGCGGAGCACTGACGCACTGCGCCCAACTGGGCGGTGTCCCCGGCGGGCTCGGCAGTGGTGGCACGTTCTCCTCCGTCAAGTCCGGGCCCTTGATCCACCCCCCAGTGTTCTTGTCCTTGACGTAGCCCTTGGGCGCCATATCCTGGAGGAAGGTGCGCTCCCCAGACGAACGCAGGAAAGTGCTGGCGCCACCCTCTCTTGAGCCAGTGCAGCTGCTGCGCAAAGCCCTTCGTGTTTAGCTGGGTGAGGATGTGGCTCGCACCGACGATGTCAAGATAGATACGCAAACTCCCATCTGAGATCCACCTCCCTCTCTCCCGAACTTCTTCAAACGAGAGCCCTTCGGCCCTCGAGTCACTCGCCCATCCTGCTCTAGGGCTGTGAGGCCCCCAACCCATAGATAGGCCCAACGAGCCCTCGGTGTCCTTGAGAGTCTTACGATACTGGGCTAGGCTGAAGGGGAAGAGCGGAGTGCTGGGGTGGCCCTCGTGATCTCCTCAAGCACCTCCATGATGTCCCTGTCCTCCTGGAATATGCGCGCCACCTGGGGCCTCTTGAGCTTTGTCCCCGTACGAGCCCCAAGAGCGATAGAGACCGAGGCGATGTTGATGTTCTCGCCCAAGTCTCGAGGGAAGATGAGGTCCTCCGGTAGTATTCCCAAGAGCTCCGAGGGGCGTAAGCCCGTATGGCATTGCACGATGAGAGCAAGGCCCAGACGCGGGTTCCCTCTGGCGGCCATGTGAACCCCGAGGAGCTTACCAGGCAACTTCCCGAGAGGCACCGTATGTTTGCGTCCAACATTTCTTTCCCAGCCTGCAATGACAGCCTTGCTCCACAACAGTCTCCCCCGCATGCGAGGGAAGAAGAACTCAACTGCTGCAACTGTATTCACGAATTTCGCTGGAGTGAGGTTCTCAATCTGATCATTTTTGAACTCAACTAGAAGGTCGTCCCATTCGTCAGCACCGCTGGGACGCAGGCCGCGCTGGAGGGCCCAGGTCGAAAACCGAAGCCCAGCGCTGCGATATACTTCTAAAGTCTTCTCAGTCACCCGCGCGGCCTGGTCAGGGTCGACTCGACGAGGTCCGACCCGACGAGCGCACCAAGCCACTCCGCTTCCTCCTTGACAACTCATCAGCTGTCTGGTGTGCGGTGTCCACCCAGGGTAGGTATAGTTTGATGCCTGTTGCCACTGAAAGTGCACTAATCTTCCTCGGCAGGTAGTTGAGATGCGGGGCCGATGAACGCCCCTTTGCTGCTGCTGAGGACAACGGCTCATTATCCTCCATGTTGCAGATAGCGTGGTCATGAGCTCCTGGAAGAAGAGAGAGCGCCTGACAAAGTCTGACCACGGCTCGGCCTTCTCCCAAGATGATGTGGTCAGGCGAGCGCCAGCGTCCCGCGTCCAGCTCGTGCCACATCTCCTGAGGGATCTGCAGCAGCTCTCGCGGGATGCGTGACACCGGGATGCGGCCACGCAGCTCTCGATCAGCACGGTTCAGATGGAGGACCGTGCCGTCCAGCCTGGAAACTGTATGCCCAGGTCTCGTACCTGCTCCGATGACTTGTTCTGACTCACTCTGGGTGATGGGCGTCACGACGATGCCGTACCCGCCGTGGTCGACTCGGTTGGCGCCCTCCGCATCCGAAGCAAAGAGTACGGGCGCTGCCGGTAGATCCAAGACACACGACATCATCGGGATCATGTCTCTCATGACGCGCACCTCGCGGCGGGCGGAGGCCCACCACCACACGACTTGACCCTGCCTCTTCTCGAGCAGGTCGAACACCGCGGCAGGGATGGCCATGAGTTCGCGCCTCAAGAGCGCCCCCCACAGCCACGCGCCCACCAAAGCCCTGAGCAGCTCCACGTCCACCCAGGGCGTCTCCATGATCCACGTAAGTGCCGCCTCCGAACAGCTGGCTTTGCCACTAGCCAGCTTCAGGCGAGGCGGAAAGTTCTGCAACTCGTAGCCCACGATCTTCGAGCCCTCCTCGATCCTCTCGCGCTCGTTGACGACGAAGCCGGCCTGCTCCCAGGCGTCGGCGACCTTCTGCATCATCTGCTCACTCACAACGTCAGCCGACCCGCCTCTTCGGCAAGCCGCTATGTTGAGCCCGTCGTCCACGTGCACGTAGATCGCCTGGAAGCCTGGGCGCAGCCTCACACTGCCACCCCGGCGGTACAGCTCGTTCAGCACGAAGAGGCCCTCCTTCTCGCTCTCGAAGCTCCACTGGGTGTGACGCGGCTTCTCCCGCCCCGTCCTGAGCCACCCTCCTGGTCCCCGGCCTGCGGTCAGCATCCGAAGCGCCGTCCTGACCACACTGAGGGCGATCATGCGGCACAAGCCAGGCGGGTAGGCCTGCGGCCGGCGCGACCTGAAGATGCCGCGCTCGTTCTTCCCGTAGGCCTTCTCGTGACGGTGTCTCCCATCACACAGCACCGCCTGCTCTTGAATGCCGTCCAAGTTCGAAGCCAGCGTAGTGGGCTTCTGGGCCGGTCCCCCGTACATACACTGGTCGATCCTGGTGGTGCGCACGCCGTGTCGCCCCAGCATGCCCTTCACTGCCTCCAGGTCCCAGATGCTCGGGTACGGCTCCTCCTCTGGGTCCGCGGGGTGTTCGAACAGGTAGCCCCCCCCGTGCTGCTCCTCCACGTCGCACAAGGCGAGCAGGTTGAAGAGAAGCACGTTCGCCTCCGTGACTCTCGCGCGCTCCTCCTTCGACAGGTCGCTCCTGCCCTGCGGCTCCGACCGAAATCGGAGTGGACGAGGACCTCCTCCGCGAAAGCGCGCTCTACTCCACGTGGCACAGGGGGGGGCGCCAAGGATAATGTCAATGAGGCCCTGTTCGATCATCTCCAGCAGCATGGCGATCAGCTTGGGGTCCGCCAGATCCCACCTATGATCAAAGGCAAGATCCACTCCAAAGAAAAAGATCGCAACCCCATATTCGACGGCAAACTCCTCCACGTAGTGCTGGATGTCCAGCTTCCTCCGGCCGCCCGCGAACGTGCGCAGCACGATGATCACTCGGTGACGCTCCTGCTTCAGCTCACGGACTTTAACCAGGAAGGCCTCAGGGGAGAGCCCAGCCTCTTGACGCCGCTCAGCACGTCCCAAGGCTTGCTTCTTGACCCACTCGACGTCCTCCACGACGGCTTCGTCCGGAAGATCGATCCACTGGCTCTCCTTGGGCTCTCCTAGGGCGGCCGACCTCACCAGCGTCCTCCCCACTGCCTCCAGGTTGATGCACATCAGGATGTGAACGGCATGAGACAACCCCATCGGCGGCCTGGTGTAGCAAGGGCACACTAGAGACCACTCCTGGAGACCGCTCCTCATGTCCACGGGTAACAAGGACCAGACTGCTGCAGCTGGGATGGCAGGAGTTGCCATCCACTTCCACATCCACTCAGGCAAGAGAACCGAAGAGAATGCATTGCTCTCATCACACCGCGCCATATGAATCTCCATGCCTGGCGCTCGCATCATAGCGAGCGCTCCTCCTCCGCCCAGTCCGTGTTCACCACGTCGTCGCACATCACTCCAGAGGTAGTTCGTGGGCACTGCCATGATGAGCTTTCTCAACTTAAAGCCGTCCTTCTTCAAGACCGCTGATACTCCATTGATCGTCATCACCTCGCTCCTCGGTCTAAATACCCACAGCCCCGGCGGTAGGTCATCACGATGTAAATAAGCTATCCACTGTTCCATCTGGCCCCCAAAGAACCCATACTGCCTCTCTAGTTCCTCCACGTGCTGCATGGACTTGCCTGCCATCTCGACGACGTTCTCCTCCTTCTCGTAGTACTCGGCCTCATCGGCCGGCAACGCCTCGAGTAGCGGGACAACCTTCAGCGTCGTCACCTCGTCCACTCTGTCGGCAATGAACTCCGTGTGGACGTCTCTCTTGTGCACTCTCCTGTAGCCTATCTGGTCCAACTTCAGTAGCTCACACGTCGCTTGTACGCCCGTCACTGGGAACAGCCGGCGAACATAGAGCTGGTCCTTTGCGTGCTGGATGGCCCGCGCCTGGACCCGCCCGACAGCCGAGTTCGTCATCATCTCATTGCTAAACTTCTGCTGCCATGGTGTGGTCTGCTGCTTCATATTGCCCAGGTAGGTCGAGTTGAGAGCACTGAGCACTCGATTGGCGACCTTCCTAACCATCTGCTTCCGATGTAGTCTCTGCCTACTCCGACCCGAACGCACCGACACACGACCTGGCTGTGCAAGAAGTGGAACTGGTAGGACCGCATCGCTGGCACCGAAAACAGAGGCCATTTCAGATATCGAAGGGAAACTCTGAGGGTAGCTGAACTTCGCATCTTCACTAGGCTTATCTGGTTTGGCAATCCATCTTTCCTCCCCCCGAGGCCGGTACCCTCTGGTCCTCTCGCTCGGCGGCGGATGAGACTGAGCAGTGCGTGACTGGGGGGCTCCCCCCAGCCCGGTACCCTCTGGTCTCCCTGACCCGCCCTGAGCGAGGACTGAGCAGTGCGTGCCTGGGGGGGCTCGATCAACTTCCTCGAACTGAACTTGTCGCTGCCCTGCACGGGCATCTCGCACCCCTTCACCCCGCGACTCATGATGAAGGGGCCCCGGTAGGCGTCAGCCTCCCGAGCTTTTGTCGCCACGACCACGGCCCTTGTCCTTGTCCTTCCCTTTGCCGCCGCTCCGTCGTCGTAGCTCCGCTGCCACTCGTTCAGCCCGTTGGTGCTCCATCTTGCTGTGTGTCGTTGCCTCCGTGATGAGCCAGCCCGGTGCGATGTCTATCCCGCTCCCTGGGGCGGTGACTGCCCTCAGCCTAGCCGCGCCAGCCTTGTCGTGCGCGCGTGACTCGTACACGTAGGCCGACAGGTGGCGCAGCCCAATCTCCACATTATCATTCGTGTTGAGGCAGATCATCAGCTCCTGATCATTCCCACATTTGCCTAGCTCGAAGTCCAATGTCGCCGCTGTGCTCCACAGCGACTGCCACTGCTCTCCTCCTCGATATCCTGAAAACTGGGACTGAAGCCAATGCCTGATACTCGTACTCCCAGCTGCGCGAATATTCCGATAGATCTCCATTCCCGCCCTCTTGAAGTCCGGCGGCAGCGAATGGGCCCAGGCGTCCACCTCGGCTCCTCCCGCGGCTGATGCGGGCGCTCCGAACGTGCCATCGAACGTGTTGGATGACTCCATGTTCTCGAATCCTGCCAGCGCGGTCTTCAGTGACTCCACGTCGGGGGCCGACCGAGTCTCCGCTCCCACATAGCCTCGAGCAGCGAGGGCGGCCCGTACCCCTGGGTTCAGCTCCCCGGCCTGCTCCAGCTGGTGGACGAAATTCCAGAAGCGACGGCCCCACCATGGGTCAGTGCTCGCTCCAGCATGCAGCATCACGAGAGCCTCCTTCACCTTCTTGGCACAAGCCGCGGCCGCTGCGGCCGCCTGTAGCCCAGGTCCGCCTGGGCCTCCGCCGGGCACCGTCGGCAGGACCGCTGTCGTGGTCGGGCCTGCGCCCGCCTCGGGCTGCGCTGGCGGCCCCGACGGTGCTGCAGTCCACGACAGCGGCCCAGTGCAGCCCCCCCCCGCGGCGAAGGCGTGGAACGCGTCCATGGCGGGGTCCACGCTGTGGGGGGGAGCTGGCGGCACCCCTGGCTGCCCCAGACCTGGCGGGGGAGCGCTCGGCGCTGGCCATGCTGGCAGCTCGGGCGCGCCTGCGCCAGCCCTCGCCTCCGGGCCACTCGCCTGGCCTCCGTCCAGCGAGAGGCTCGCCAGCTGGGCGCGAAGGGCCTCCACCTCGGCCTGCTGCCCGCTGGCAGCGCGCCACCAGCCGCGCACCGTCTGGACGGCGACCCAGACGGCGGCCACGGCCATCAGCGCGGCTCCCAGGCCGAGGCGCACCAGGCTCCCGCGGCCTGTCTCGGCGCGCCACGCCAGCATCGCGGCGAGCAGACCCAGGGCGCCGAGCGCCCGCGGCGCTAGCCACCAGCCGAGGCTCACGATGGGGCTCGGCTCTGGCGGCGACGCGCTCGCGGCGCTGCCTGGATCCGATGGCGGAGGAGGGGCCATCAGCGCGCGTCGGGCATCTGTGACCTCCCTGGATGGCCACCGCGAACTTGGCCCCTCAGGCCGTCATCGTTGCGGCTGACCCGAAAAGCTATGGAAGCACGCTTGCTGTTGAAGAGCATGGCTGGACCAACACTATACATTAATACCCGCTCGAAGACTCTCACTTCATCACAAACAATGTGTATACGCATGTACTTTGGCGTATATATGCACGTCTATACGCATGTATACACATGCACATACTTTGGACCCGTTCGAGGCGAATGTTGGAGAGGCGGGGGGGAGACAACACGCGGCGACGGTTGGATATCTTGCACACCAGACATCCAACCGTCGTCGCGGGACAGCGAAGGTAAGAATCTCGAAGGGGTTGGGGGGCAAGGGGAGGAGGGTGCCCGACATTGTCACCGTGCCATCGGTTATCGAACACACACGCGCACACGCACACTCACGCACATACACACACACACCGTTCAACCCGTTTCGAGCCTGAGCCGAGCCGACGCGTCCGTGCTGCTGCGCGTCAGTCAGCGCGAGCCTGTCCGCACTCTCTGGGTCAGTGCGCGCGACCTTCTTCAGCAGCGGCTTGTCGTCGCTGTCGCTGCTGAGGTCGATGGGCGTGCAGATGACGCGGGGCTCGATGATGCCGAGCCCCTGTCGAGGAGCATGCAACAGCCCCTGTCGAGGTTGGATCCGTCGAAACCCGCGTGCGCGGTTCATAAACCATACGCGCGGGTTTCGACGGCCCCAACCCCGAATGCGCACGTGAGTTCACGTGCGAGCTCACGTGCGTATTCTGAGTCCGTTTCACCTCACCCTTCCCTCTGTTGATCTGCCTCACCCTCGTAACCCTCATCCTGCTCCTCCTTTTCCTCCTCGTCTTCCTCCACTTCCTCCTCCTCGTCCTCCTCCTCCTCCTCCTCCTCCTCCTCCTCCTCTTCCGCCTCCATCGGCCTCCTCCTCCCCCTCGTCCTCCTCCTCCTCCTCCTTCCTCCTCCTCTCCTCCTCCTCCTCCTCCTCCTCCTCTTCCTCCTCCTCGTCGTCCTCCTCCTCCTCCTCCTCTTCCGCCTCCATCGGCCTCCTCCTCCCCCTCGTCGTCCTCCTCCTCCTCCGCCTCCTCCTCTCATTTTGAAAGCGGGCCTGCGCCGCCGCCGGAGCAGCCCCGCTGCTGGCCGCCGCGCCACCGTCGGCGCCGTCCTGGGAAGGACATGCATATAGCAGGAAGCCTCGGGCAATTTTCGGGTAGCTTTCGGGCAACATTCGAGCAACTCTCTGGAGTTGATCGAAAATTGCCCAAGAATTGCCCGAACATTGCCCGAGAATTGCCCGAAAATTGCCCGCGGGCATTTTTCAGGTCAAAATTTTGCCCGAAAATTGCCCGCGGGCAATTTTCAGGTCAAAATTTTGCCCGAAAATTGCCCGCGGGCATTTTTCAGGTCAAAATTTTGCCCGAAAATTGCCCGCGGGCATTTTTCATGTCAAAATTTTGCCCGAAAATTGCCCGCGGGCATTTTTCAGGTCAAGATTGTGCCCGAAAATTGCCCGCGGGCATTTTTCAGGTCAAAATTTTGCCCGAAAGTTGCCCGCGGGCATTTTTCAGGTCAAAATGTTGCCCGAAAATTGCCCGCGGGCATTTACTCAGGTCAATTGTTTGCCCGAAAATTGCCCGCAGGCATTTTTGGGGTCAAAAAATTACTTGAAAATTCCCCAAGAATTTCCCCCCCGAGCTCCTCCATGGTGCGTTTGCGCAGCATGGCGGCGCGGAGGGCCATGTCGCGCGCAGGCGGTCGCGTTGGCGCCGCCTTGATGCTGCAGCACTAGCGGGGGAGGCGAGAGCAGGGGAGGGTCCACGACGAGTTATGATATTTTGTCATAGTTTACGTGTTTTATATATAATTGTCTACAATATAACTGAAAATTTTCTGTATTTTCAGTTCCATTGAAAAAACTGAAAATTTTTTCCGTACACCGCATATGAATTGAAAAAAACAACCACTGGAAAAAAAAATCAGTTTTTCAGAAAATAAGGACCTCTGGGTTTAGGATGGACGAGTGTGCATATTATATATATATAATTATACCATCCCAGGGGGAGCTGATAAGTCCGGGGGGGGTCGAGTCTATTTTCTTGTTAGAAAGGAGAATATACGTGGTGCGCTCTGCGTGGTGCAATCTACGCGGTGCAATTGACTTGGACGCCCTCGCGCGCGACCATCTCGCATGCTCGCGCAACCATCCCGCCCACCCACCCGCAACTCGGTTTGCAAAACCCATGCGGCGGCTATTGCGATCGATGCTTACCGCTGGCTGGTGTATCGCTGCGGCCGCGCTAGCGCGCGCAGGCTCGCGCGCGCAGCGGACAGCTAGTCTGACGCGACCGACGCGGCCGCAGTGGCGCTGATCGCTGGGATCTTCCCAGTGCGTCTCGCGGGCCGTGCTGGCGCTCGGGCACATCCGTGCGAATGGGTGACTCGGGCGGGGGCGGTATCATGGCGACGTCGACAATGGCAGAAACGATGATGAAAGTAGCGATGCTGGTGACGATGCTGACAATGAGGACGGCAAGGGCAATGACGGCCCCGATGCTGATCCCGCCGATGACGATGATGGTGTCCTCGCATCGGCGACGAACATGTTGGAAGGATTTCGACACGCGTGTTCGGTCGCTGCCCGCGAGTGGCCCGCATGGTGTTATTTGACAGGGATCGCGTCCGCCCAGCACGCGCGCAAAGGCGTTCGAATGATTTCGGCATGCGCGCGCGAGAGGCGCGCGTTGCAGCATTTGTTGCACATGTTGGGTGGCCGATGGTAAAGGTTTTTCAAGAGCGCGGACGCAGGCTCTTTTGAACATTCCTGTTGCGAGACCAATGGTTTTGTTTGTATGTTTCGGGGCACTAAGTTTCGACATCCATGCGAAGCCTATGGTTTTTGAAGGGTTGCGGCATTCGCGCGACGACGTGCGCGCGTGCTCTTCTCACCAATGTTTGTTGCGATGGCTTCTTGCGACAGCACGCACGCAAGGGCGTTCGAATGGTTTCGACATGCACGCGCGAGGGGCACTTTTGGTCGCATGTGATGAAAAAAGTTAACTAACCTGTGATTTTTAAAATTTCGCCAGAGCGCGAGCACAGGCTTGGTTCGGAAATTCCTGTTGCGGAACCATGCGTATGCTCATGTGTATGTTATAGGTTTTCGGGGGCGTTCGATTTCGAAATCCCTGCGGAACCTAACATGTGTTTGCAGGAGTTTGGGATGAGCGCGCGACGCGCGCGCGCTTCGCCCAGTTTTTATTTGGAAGGGATACTGGACTGCACAATCTAGACTGCACCACGTAGCTTGCACGACACCGATTGCCGGAGACACACTGTTTGGGGTCCGCGCTGGCTAACAGAAATACTCCCGTGTTATTCTCGAGCCACCTCAGGAAATTCCTTTGGCGGCGCGGCACTTTACCGCAGAATCTGGCTGGCGCCTCCAAGCTCTCCTCTGGACACAGCGCTGCTGTGGCGTGAGAAGGGATGAGCAGACAATACACATGCAACTTTCTGTCTACCTCGAGGACGCCACTCCAGCTGCCCACCACGCCAGAAGGCACCTGAAGCATTTCGACAGGCAGTCCTGGTTTTGGACGAGGTTGGCTTATCGGCACAGACAGCTCTGCGAGACCATAATCTTGCTCTGTTATGCATTCGCCGGGACATCGCTGTACTGATATTGCTATACCACATTGATCCAAGCCTTGCTCATCCCTTTCTGTCGGCGTTGTTCCGCGAGCTGTCGGCCATCCTGCATCCTTCAGGTCAGCAGCAATTCAGAAATTGCATGACAAGGCGCTGTTCGACACTATCGATCCAGCCATTCTGCCATGATACGCGTGTTCAACCAGGGGCCAAACGATAGATATCGTGAACAGTCGCACTGTCCAAATCCTCCAGGGGAAGCATCACCGCAAAACCATGTCCTCGGCCGGCTGGCCGGGCTGGGAGGAGATGCTCCGCGCAGGTCTGTGATATGAACTTACACGACCATGGTAAACTGTTGTGAGGGTTTGTCGTAGAGAACCATATGTCGCCGCGCAATTTGCTCTCGACGCGCCCAAGTGGGCGACGCCGACATCACGGCAAACCCGCGGCAAACCAAGCGCCCCGCACCTGGACGAGGCCGCCACGCGGCAAACCCCACGGCAAGCCCGCCGCGCCCGAAGCGGCGTTTGCCCTGCTGGCTGCGGCGCCCACACCCAAGCCGGAAGGCCGCGCGTCGGAACAGACGTCGCGGCGACATGTCCTCGATCCACGATCGACTTAGCTGCCCCGACACGCAACACGCAACACGTATCGTATTGATACGGAGCCGACGCGATACATTCGTCAAAACGTGGTCCAATACGTGGAGCCAACACGCAACGTATTGACACGGACGTCTTGAACACGGGACGTGTTGCGTTTCAAAACGGGCGTATCGAGGCAACTAAGATGATCGACCCTCCGAAGGGCGCGCTGGCGCGCTGCGGGGGGGGGCGGGGCCCCCTGGCGCCCGCGCGGCCTTCGGCCGGTGGAGCTCCACCTCCTCCCAGGTTTCCAGGGGCCTGCGGGGGGTCGTGGTCATCGCCAACGTCGTCGTCATGGTCGTCGTGGTCATCGTCGTCATCCACGCCGTCGTCGACGCCGTCGTCGTCGCCGGAGGGGGATGCTGATGATGATGATGATGATGATGATGATGATGATGATGATGACGATGATGAAGAAGAAGAAGGAGCAAGGAGGAGGGAGGAAAGGGGGCGAATGTGGAGGAAGGGCAGGAGGGAGGGACAGAGGGGGCAGGAGGAGGAGGAGGAGGAAGAGGATGGAGCCAGGAAGGAGGGAGGGAGGAGGGAATGAAGCATGAGGAATGGGAAGAGGGAGTGTGAGAGGTGAGGAGGGAAGGGGGAGACATGAGTAGAAGAGAGGGGCAGAAACAGAGGACGGGAAAGGAGAAGGGAAGAGAGGAGGGACACATAGGATGGGGGAACGAGGAGAAGGAACGAGAGGACGAGGAGGAATATGAAGGGCCAGCCGTGCCGCCACTTTGGGAAAAGATAAATGCAAATGCCTGTCGCAATCCCCAAACGCAGCCCTCTCACCCTCGCGAGTCAAGAGCGCAGACGCGGCTGGCCGACGGTCAGATAAACGACTGACGGCCAAGCGCCGACAGAACCCCTGCCAAGGAGGCGGGACCTCTATCATCTTCCCACCTTTGAAGGCAGCATGGCATGCGGTAAGTCCTGGTGACGATGTGCCGTGCACAGCGGTGTTTCGAGGAATCGAATTCACTTGCCAAGTGGAGGCCTTGTAAGCCCCTGGATCCTGGCTGCTAGACTGGTAGCTTTCACCACGCAATCGGGCCACATGCTCCATGCTACGCCTGTGGTCTCATACAGTGCAACATTTGACTAAGCAATCAAAGGACCCCTAACCCCTCGGGAGCGGACCTAAGTTAGGAGGGCCAAACAAACTAGGGACTGGAAGGCTTCTCAGAACATGTACCAAACAACACCACCCACATCTACGAGCCGTAATGCAAAGGTGGGGACCTCAGTTAGGCTACGCCATGCTTGTGTTATTTAGGCCAACGGCTCCTTCACTGCGAATGGACACTGGTGCGACCAATGGGTCGCAACTCACTTGGCAGACGCATGGCTACCTTTTTTCAGAAGGAAGCCAAGCGAACGCTGGCAAACCCGTGGCTGCTAAAACGGAGCTCCGGGAAGTTGTTAAAATATTCTAGGAAGCAGTACGTTTACTATGTAGTGCGCTGAGTTCTATTCCGGGGCTTTGTCGTCTTTCTTCCGAGAAGACCATTTTAGCAGCCACGGGTTGGCCAGCCCTCGCCCAACATCCGACTTTTATGTAGCACGGTGTTCTGACCGACACGTGTAAACACAACTGGGCTCCCCACCGGATGTTCTACAACGTCGTGACCCTGTCGCTCTCTTGCGGCATCTGGTCGTGTCGTGTTGTCTGCGAGGCTGGCGCACACAGCACCCTCTGCGAGTCCCTGCCCCCAGCCACCCTGGCCATGTGAAACGCAAGCACATACCAGAACCGTTCCTCCTCGTACACTAGGGAACCGACCACAGGAAACCTTCCACAAGCAACCCAAGCATGAGACCCCAGGACGTCCATTGATGTTTGAAGTGGGGACTTCACGCTTTCCATCGCAAGACTATCGAAACCCAAGAAACCCAGGGCACCCTGGAGGCAAGCAGGGTGTTTCTTGGCATGGGCTTCCACTGTACCCCAAGGATGTGATCAGCAAATTCCGAGTACGACCGCGTAGATCGATGTCAACCAAACCTGCAAGAGACGAGACCCCAACACCCGTCCATCCTGGCACAAACGCTGCGCAGTACAATCTCCCAACCTACAAATGATGCGTCCGGATAAATGTGCCTCGGGCCTGCGCGAAGTCTCACTTCCACCAGCGCGACCCGACCCTCTCCTCCACCCATACTTCGCAACGATAGCCACGTGAATGCTACCACTGAGCCGAAACTTCCTCCCACACATGCGTCACTTGCCTGCACAACAAAGAAATGCAGCCTGTTGGGGGTGGCCGCGGCGCTGCTAGCAAACGAGCGCGGTGAGAAACTCAACCACCTCGGCACAAAGGCGATCTACGTTCGTCGTCTCCCCCGTCTGAGTTGACACTTTGCCTCTTCCCCCAATGGGTGGTTAGCAAGCAAGCTACCTCATGGCTCTCTCCGAGACCGCGCTCTGACCAAGAATCCGAAGCGAATCAAGCCGCGGAGACGTGGTCTCTCCAGGAGGCCCGAGAAGGTGAAGACAAAAGAAGGGCGTCGGTGATGGTGCGGCTTCTCCTCTGACAGAAAGTCCCGTGCAATTCAGTGGCGCCCTCGTGCTCAAATCGTAACGGCATGCCGCGGCTCTGGGCGAGGCGCAGCTGCCAGTGGTGGTCTCGGCCCCTCAAGTCCCGATTCCACCGAGACGCCGCGTTGAACGCCATGGGGCTGCATCCGTGCCGTCGCCCCGACAGCCTCGTAGGCAGGACGTACATCCCCATCCATTGAGTAGGAACCGATCGGCCCGGCATTCCTACAGGCCTACCACGAAATCTTCTCAGAGCAGAGGAATGTTCTTATAATAACAGGATCACCAACAACACCAAGAACACTTGTTCACTGCGTGGAGCTCCCGATATGTGTATCTATTAGCCTGGATCTGTCCGCCGTGAGTCTAGGCGCAAGAGTTTTCTAATATTCACGGGCATGAGTGTCGACGGTCTGGGAGCGAATCTAACTGTGAACGAGTTGGAGTGTGAATGAGTCTCAGTGGTACGAGCGCGTCTCTGCGCATGAACCTGGGGCCTCCTGAGACCTCCTGAAACCTCCTGGGGCTTCCTGGGGCCTCCTGGAGCCTCTTGATCCACCGCCTGCCGAGGTCCCGGGGGGGGGAAAAAAAAAAAATCCTCCAGGCGGCGGTCATGTGTACATCTTCCTCCTCGGACAAGGGGCGTCCAAGAGGAGGGCGTCCACAGTATGTGTTGCCAGATCAGGGCCCGAGGCATGTGCACGGCAGACGGTAAGCCAGGAGGCCCGGGGACGTGTGAAGAGAAGGCCCCTGACATCTGGAAGGCATCGCGGCCCCGGCCATACGATCTACGGCAGGTACGTGTTCTGCCGACTTCGTCGTTGGTTTCTGACACCGCGTGGATCGTTCAACTTTGGACGATCGGCGGCTTTCCGATCGCCAGATCGTTCTATATCAACCGATTCTGGGCCGCCGCCGGCGTTCAACTTTGAACGTCTGCGGCGGGGTCGCCGCTGGTCGACACGACGCGAACCTGCCGTACACAGCCGCAGTCCTCACCGCCCGACGACGACCCCGCATTGAGGCAGCCTGGACTCTGTCTCTCTATCTCTCTCTCCCTCCTGGTGCCCCCCAGGACCCCCAGACCGTCACGATTTCTTCATACCGTCAAACCCCAGAGGTCTCGACCCCATCCCCGGGCCCGGCTTCCCATCCTAAATCGTTCTGTGGCGGTCCCGAGGCACGGCCAGCGCCCCCAGGGGCCGAAGACCGCGACAAGCCTCGCGTCGAGGCTCCTTCGTGCCTCGAGGGGGTCCGGGTCACCTGCCTCTTCGCGCCCCTCCCCGCCCATGGGCCCCCAGCGGCCCGGACCCTGGCACGACCTCCCGCCAAGAAAGGCAGACCCCCTCCCGAAGCGCCCGCCCGCTGGGACGGGGCCCCTCTCCCCCCACCCCCGAACTCCGACGCCGTGAGCCTTGTTCGCAACGTGGTAGGACGGACGCAGCCAGGACGAGGATAAGTTCGGTCGGGGATAAATCGTGAGTTTTTTCCGAGATCTGGCGGATCTCGATGATGTATCGGGCGCCGCGGCCTTCGCAGAGCGTTCCGGAACGCTCCGAGAGCGCTCCAGAACGCTCTGGAACGGATTTATCCTCGTCCAAGCCCCGTCCGACGTGGACCCCTGCGGGGGAACGGGCCCACTGCCTGGGGCTGGCTTGTCACCCCGAGTCGTTTTGCGACGGTCCCGGGGCCCGATGAAGGCTCCCCGGAGGCCGAACATTCAAACACCTTCCGCCGTGCTTTTTGCTCACAACGCGAGGACGACAGGGTCCGTCCGCTGCGGGAAGGTAGTTCAGAGACCGATCCGAGGCCGTCGCGACCACAGACGACGACGACGAGGATCCTCGACGCCGCCGCCGCCGCCGACGAGGACGAGGACGATGACGACGACGAACACGACGACGACGACGACGACGACGGCGAGGTTGACGACGACGGCGATGATGACGACGACAACGACGAGGACGAGAACGGGAACGAGGGCGAGGACGAGGACGAGGACGAGGACGAGGACGAGGGCGAGGGCGAGGGCGAGGGCGAGGGCAAGGGCGAGGGCGAGGACGAGGACGCCGACGAGGGCGGGCCACCTGCGGCATGCATGGTGGCCGCGCAGGGGCGGCGCGCGCAGGAAGGCGCGCGCGATCATCGCCTCGGACGGAAGCTTACCCGCTTGGGCAAAGAAGGCGACGCGGGCGCTGCTGGCTGCTTCGCTGCCGTGGCGACTCCAACCTGCAGGACGAGCTCGATGATGAGGCGAATGACGAGGAGCGCACACGCCGCCTTGTTTAACTAGACATTGTGGCTCTCCTCCTCCTCCTCCTCCTCCTCCTTCTCTTCCTCCTCCTCCTACCCCTCATTCTCCTCCTCCTCCTCCTCCTCCTCCTCCTCCTCCTCCTCCCCCTCCTCCTCTTTTCAACTCCTCCTCCTCCGCCTCCTCCTCGTTATCCTCAGATTCATCCTTCTCCTCCTCATCCTGCTCATTCATATTTCTTTTCGTTTTCCTCTGGCTCCCGCTGCTCATTTCATGTCCATATCTCTCTCCTCATCCCAAGTCGTTCCTGCCCCTCATCATCATTATCATTGTTGTTCGTTCCTCCTCCTCCTCCTCCTCCTCCTCATCTTCCCCCTTCTCTTCCTCAAACAATCCCTCTCCTGTCATATCTGCTTTTTGGTTTCTTGGGCCCTATTGCGGATTCTTGGATTTCTGGAGGCCTCCTGGAGCCCCATTTGACATTCTGGTTTGGGCCCTGTGTGGGGCATCGTAGGACCATCTTGGGGGTCGTCTTGGGCCTACCGGGATTGCTTTGAAGGCCTCTTGGGGGCCCCTTGGGAGCATTTTTGGGGCTTCTGGGGCCGTCTTGTACGCACTGCAGGCCGAAGAGCCGATATTCAAGAAGGCATACAACAATGCTATGTATTTCCATGGTTCCCCTGCGGTGTTCCCTCAGAGTCCTCTTGCACCACGAGGCAACGTCACGATCCGTGCTGACCTGCGAGCCGCCTCTGTCGACTGCACGCAGGAGTGACCCTGGGTACGTAAGAGTGACCTTTTTTGCGCGGCTCTTGGGGCGCCGCGGGGGGACCAGACGCACGCGCGCAAGACGTCACGGCCGCCTCGCGTTCGGCGATCGGGGGACCCCAGTGTGGGCCCGCACGAAGGGTCACTCCAGCTAAAGGTCACTTTGACGTGTGGTCGATGTTGTCTCGCGGTAGCGGCCGTTACCGGCCCTGGCCACCCTCTCCACCCCCACGAGGTAGCGTCACGACTCACGACTCGTGCTGACTTCCGAGCCGTCTCTGGTCATTCCTAGACGCTCTCAGACGGCGCCGCCGGAGCGAGCGGACGTTACCAGCCCCCCCTCCTTCCCGCTCCCCTGGTAACGCCCACTATCGCCTGGGAACGCTCTCGCGAGGGGCGGGCTTCGCGCGCGCTGAGTGTGCCGCGGACAGCTGCAAGACAAGACAGGCCGTGCGAGGGCGCGCGGGACCTGCCGCGGATAGTAGCTCTCTCGGCTGGGCCTGCGGGCGAGCGGGGGAAAGACCGACTGGGTTCGGAGGATCGCGCCGGTGCATCGTCGAAGCATCGACGACGTCGAGATGGACCCTGAAATCCGGGAGATGCTATTCACCAGTCAGCGCTTGCACCGAAGGGGTCCTGGCGGCGATTGAAAGATTTGGCGCAAATGCTGGGCGGATTTCGGTGGGCGGCCGGATTCGCGGAGTCCCGGCTCCCGGGTTCGCGGGTTCCCTGTTCTGGGTTCCCGGCCGAGTTCGGCGGGCGGCGGGGTTCCCAGCTTCCCAGGTTCCTGGTTGATCTTCTTATCGATCGGTCTCACCACCGATCTCATTACCTACCTCTCAATCGAACTTTCTATCGATCTCACAGTCGATCTCTCACAGTCGATCTCACTATAGACCGCACGAGCAATCTCATGATCGATCTCATTGAGTCGACTTCACTATCGGTCTCACGATCGACCATACAATCGTCCTCACGAACGATTCCACTATCGAGCTCACAATGGATCCCCGTATCCATTCCACGAATTTCCAAACCAAGTTTTTATCTGGTGTATGTTTCACATCGCGAGTTTTCGCTGGGCTCCAGACCCCGGGACCCAGTTTCGATCGTCGGGACAAGCTATCGGGCCACCGTCAGCTATCAATTGGCGAATGGGTGGCGATACTTCCCCCCCGAGCCTATCCCCGGTCCCTGCTGGCATTCGGGACTTCACTCCAGCCTCCAGCGGCCAGCAGCTGTTGGAGAGAGCACCCCGAGGGTGGAACAGAAGCGAGATCGGGCGAAGACGCCCGAACCCCCCCCCCCTCCCTGAGCCTTCCCCCCCAAGCCCAGACATCATCCGGCGTCTCGACTTCTTCGGGACACGGGCTCCCGACCTCTCGACCACCTCCTCGGCTCCGAGGCCGGGCGAACGCCCCCAGAGGCCGAAAGCGATGGAGGAACCTTCGTCTCTCGTTTTTTTCGAGACGCCAAGTGTCTGGGAGCGCTGCCCCTGCGAGATCGGGGGGAGCCAGGGCAGGCGGCCACCGCCGGCGCCAGCCCGCGCGCGCGCACCCCTCCGCCCTGCGGCCGCGGGGCCCCCGCATCAACCGCCTCAGGCGCCGTCGGCCAGCGGCGCCGAGCCCTCGAGGGGCCCGGGGCGCGGGGGGGGCGGGCGGGAGGAAGGTCAAGGTCGGACGGAAAAGGGGGACTGAGGTCACCAAGCCTGGAGATCCGGGCGTTGCTCGTTTTCATGCCGGGCATGTTCGCAAAGTCTCGGGCTGGCTCGAGCGGCAGAAAGAAAGGGTCCAGGGATCCGGTCGTGATTTTCGCGGCAGCGCATCTGCTCGCAACGTCGGATCTCAGCGTGCGTCACCCGACCTCGCGCAGCGCGCATTGCGCCACGCGATTCGAAGCAGTCTTCGCGCTATCGCGCCGACCGCCCGGAGCTCCTCCTAGGAGGAGGAGGAGGAGGAGGAAAAGGGCGGAGGAGGAGGAGGAAAGAGGAGGAGGAGAAGGGCGGAGGAGGAGGAGGAGGAGGAAAGAAGAGGAGGAGGTCGGAGGAGGAGGAGGAGAAGGAGAAGGAGGAGGACTGACTGACTCTGACTCGGATCCAACGCGCCGTCACGACTTATGTGGCTACTCTACAACTGGAACGCGCACCTGTCTACCTGACTTCTGGATATGTCTGGAGCTGGGGCCCTCACTCGCACCGAAGGGACGCACGCGTCAACAAACGGACTGGCTCTGTGAGCAAGCCACTCCCGCGCTCGTCGGGCGAGCCGCTCGCGAGCACTCGGGTGTTATGGCTCTTGAGATGTAGCGCCCTTCGGTTTGCCTTTGCGGCGCGACGGAGGGCGTGGCGGAAAATCGCGTCGGGGAGTGAGGAGACGGGGGTCGAGATTGGTCTGAAACACTGCAGCAGGCTGGCTAGGCTCGCGAGGGGTCAGCTGTCCTGAGGCCTGCAGCATCGAGAAGCGGGTGCTATCACGGAACGCTGGTGGTGCGGAGCTGGCTGGAACTCTCTCTAACTAGGCAGGCGCCAATCTGAGTCTCTGAGTTGGGTCTGGAACCGGATCGCCATTATCAAGGAGTACCTCTCAGATGATAGGCGTCAGAAACTTACCACTCAACTCTTCTGGTAAGCGAGCTTCGTGAGCCCTCTCTGTAGAGGGCCTCGGGGCGCGCTCCCGAGACGGCGCTGGTTCTTCACGTCGGGCACGTGCAACTCGAAGGGAAAGATCAGCGGCACTTTCTCCTTGCTCTGCTTGGGCTGCTTGTTCACTTTCGCCTGGTGGTGTTTCACGCATGTTCCTAGCAACTCTGGGTTAGGCTTGCACGCCCCCTGCTACCAGAACTGGCGCAGGATGGTCTTGTCCTCGGGCGGCACCACGTCCTTGATGCCCTTGATCACGGCTGCAACGACGACCAAGTGCGGAGGGCCCAGCGCTGCGAGGTCGACCGACTGGTCAGAGGCGAAGCGTTCCTTGAACTGCTTGGCGTCCTCGTCGTAGTTCTCGCCGCCCTCCACTGACAAGGTCGCCATGGGCTTGTCCGCGTCGAGCTCTCAGCACTCGTAGACCACCGCTTTCAGGTCCTCCACGTCCTTGGCCACGTTCATCGTGAGCTTGGCCGTCATCACGGCGATCTCCTCGAGGCGCTCGTAGTCCTTGTTGCCGCCGCCCTTGCCCTTCGTCTTGTGCTCCTTGGCCGCGCGCACTGCGCCCTTGTCCTGGCCGCCCGCGATGGCCGCGAGGGCGCGCTTGCCCGCCCAAGTGGGCTCCGTCTCGAAGTCGTCCGTCGCCACCGCCGCCGCTGCCGCTGCCATGCTGTGAAGGTCCACATGCGCATGGCTCACGTGGCTCCACTGTCGGTCGGGCGCGGGCCCGCCGGGGGAGTTGGCTGCAAAATCGCTCTGGGGAGATGACTACGGAGGTGCTCGCAATACTTTTGTTTATCGATGTTCGCATATCCACACAGTTGGCATTTCGGGGGAAAAGGCTCGATCGGTCTCATCGGTCGTGTTCTGTCAGCCGGGCATCTGCCACTCAAGAGGGCTCGCATCAAGCGTCGGGCCGCCGTGCTTCTCTCACCAACCACCGTGCCACAGTTTACCGCACTCGTTCGTAGGTGTAAGCAGCGACGCGACATTACTGAGCTTGTGCTTGCTACGCATGTGTGGCATCAAGGCCTTACGTGTACTGAAGCACGCACCGCACACCTGTCCCCCACTCGCATGTCCCGTCAGTACTTCCGCACAGGCACGGTGATCTGTAGCAAACGAAGCAAGTCATGGTACGCCGAATGTCGGCGTAACGGTGTCGGTAGCTGTGAGCTGCAGAGGCGGCTATTCTACGTCAGTCACTCAAGGAGGTCAGCATCAAGTGGGTCAAGAGCGAGCAGATGCCAGCGGACTGTTTGACGAAAGCGCTTCTAGGAAGCTACGCGAGGAAGATTGTAATATCCAACTTGCGGACTCTTGGGCCTGATGACAGGGCACCATCAACACGCGGGCGAAAGCTCGTTGGACCTGAGAAGGTGGCAGCCAACAAGGAGGTCGACGACCTGAACGCGAAGATGGCCAAGTACGTCAAGCAGGAGCTGTACGACGACACCGAGGGGAACGACGAGATATTTACCTGGCCGGTGGAGACGTACAACTACGTGGATGAGTGCTACTACGACGAGAAGGACGAGACTTATGATGAGACCGACTACGTCGAAGCATTCTACATGGACGATGCGGCGAACAGCTACCCAATGGAAAGGAGTGGCGCGCAGCGAACCATCCAGATACCTGATCAAGCTGCAGTTCTGCTTCGATTATGTGCACTCGCAGTGTATGGAGGTTGTCTTTCGATGTCTCCTACGGTGGTTATGTTAGTCTCTATCATCGCGGGAATCATCATGTTCATCTACATAATGCAGCCTAAGCAGAGCGACGACGAGGACTTCGGCATGGAGCCGACGGAGGTGGATTGTGCAAGCAACGACAATTTTTTCAGGACGGAGTTGCCCAGCAAGCCGCCAGAACCCAAGACAGCTACACTACGTCTGAAGGCTGAACCCGAGGTGGAGACTTACGCCGACGAGATGACGGAGGATGGACAGATCTACCTGAGGGACAGTGCTCTTCTTAGGCAGCGGCTGACTACAATGGGGCCGATGCGCATCAAGAGTGGCAAGTAATTACGAGGGCGACAACTTCGCAATGATATGCACCAAAGAAAAGCATTACGCCAAGTGCTTGGGCCGGTGTCTGAAGCTGAACGCAGACGAGATGAGTGAGATGATGTGTGCACCCTCCTCTCAAAAGCTCAGATAAAGATGTGATATCTTAATATATGTTGCTCGGTGCACGGGCGGCGGTTTGGCCGGTCGACCCCGTGAGAATATTCACGAGTATTCTAGAAGCTTGCTGCAGAATTTGCTACGCATTCTTTCGCAACGTTTCTTCTTTCCGGTGTGAAAATCAGGTATGCAAAGAAATTAAATAGAGGATAGTGATGAGAATTATATATGCTGCTGTTCTCGCTCGCTCGCTCGTGCATTGTGCAGTGCCCCTCTCGCCCGCAACCGTTGTGATTCTCAAGCTGGGCGGGAGGGTGCTTGCATCAAGTGCTTGTGACAAGGGTATTGCGATCACTATTTGCACTCTTTATGGAGCCGCACCGCATATTATTCATCCGAGCGGGTCATCGGGACCTTGTAGCTGTCGTTACATTTGGGCCCCTTGGGCCTGAACATGGGGGAAATATCAGACGGGAGCCTCATCTGTGATTGAATAGGACAGAAGTCTCAGGCGGGAGCTCTATCCCCATGGGGCCCGCAAGTCACGATACTCATCCGAGCGGGTCATCGGAAACATTGAACGGTCGTCATTTTTCCGGCTCCTCGGGCATGAATTCTGAGGAAGTTTCAGTCGGGACCCCCGTCTGTCTGAATTGCGACGAGGAGGTCTCGGGCGGGAGCCCCTCCACATGGGGCCCACAGCTCATGTTATTCATCCGAACGGGTCATCGGAACCCTTTTTTCTTCTCACCGCAAACACCCACCAACTTCAGCCCTCGCTCCGATACAGCCCGGCCAAAAATATGGCTGAAGAGTGAAACATCTGCTCGCTTGTGTTGAATCCGCTTCCCCTCATGGGGGCTATACCAGATCCCATTGAAGCCGTACGGACACGGGCTCGTACCGGTCAGAGGCTCAATCGCAAGAGGCGTGAAAAACGGCCTGCGACATTAAAAGGGTCAACTCGTAGCGAAGCCTGGCGGCCGCTGTGGATTACCCTACAGCGTCCACGCCGCTCCTGGGGAAGAGGGACGAAGACAGAGGAGGAAAAGGAGGAGAGGGCGAACGAGGAAGGCGGAGATACGTAACATAAAAAACCGGCAGAGAGCCCCAATGCCGAAGCAGAGGAGCCGAAACCATGGGCGGCCAGCGTACAGTACAGCAGGTTAAAGCATGACGCACATTGCGTTAGCTGTTGTTCAGGTAAAATCTTATGGTGTCGAGCACGAGCTCAAGCTCATGCACACCGCCTCGATACACACAACCTGCAGGCCTAGGGCCGACAGAGGATGCAGGGTCAAGAGGGGCCCAGCGACCGGCGAACTCCGACGCCGAAGCTCGGCGGAAGGCGGGCGCCGCCATCCTGCAGCTGCCAGCCTGCGTGCGGGGCGGGCCCGCGCAGCGGGATAACGATCCCGACCGCGCGCTAAACAAAAAGAGACATGCACATGCAACGGAGCAGCCATGCAACTCGCAGACACAGAGCCGGAGGGAGGAGGAAGGAGGAGGAAGGGGCAAACGCGGGAGGACACAGAGGACAGAAGAGTTCGAATAACCCATTATTGCGGCAAGGCGCTGAACCGCAGATGATCGCACGCCAACCGTTCTTGCCAGTGCAGCTGCGAATCAAGAGGGAAACTAGCGCCAGCTCTACCGTGGTACCGAGGAGAATCCAGCTGGTCCGGACCCTCCAAGGTACGTTCCTCAAGTGAGCCGCTCGGCATCATTGGCCAGTGCTGCACTCGGGGGCCAGCAGAACCAGGAGCGAAACGCGCAGCTGCAGCAGCCGCTGCGCGTCGGCAACAAAGCGCACAGTCGTCCAGCGTCCAGTGCGCCCCTGCGACGCGGAGGAGGGGGAGGGAGGAGGAAGGCGAGGGAACAGGACAAAGAGAAGTGTGCGCGCAGACAGCTGACGCGTACCTAACGTGCATATCTGCACTCGGCACTGTGATGCAACACGACGGCAGCAAAAACCGACGACTGCGAACTGTACTGACAATGCGCGAGGCGACGAGGGGCGGACAAAACGCGCCTCCCTTTACACCGTCACGGATCCGGTGCGCCAGAGGCTCGGAAGAACAAGCGGGCCAAAAAAAAACGGACGGCCAGAGAGTGACCGGCCGGGTAGACGTCACCAGGCACTCGCGTAGTCGTACAATAGTGAGCTCGGGTGCAAACGCTCGCGCCGAACCCTTCTGGACAGGAGGGCGCTCCGCGACCCCGTAACGTCCAGCCGGCAAAACCCACAGAGGCGGTATCATTGAATGGATTCGGAGGCCGTTGCCTCGGGCGCCACACCCCCGCAGGGGGACACAAACCCGAGGAAAGCAAGGGACCACCCCCCGACGACGACAACGACAAACGACGGGGGAGGGAGGAGAACGAGGAGGAGGAGGAGGAGGAGGAGGAGGAAACGGGAGGAGAGAAAGGGGGGGAGAAGAGCGGCCCCGTGCCCCCCAAGGCGTGGGCCCCCCGGGGGGGGCACAGCAGTCGCCAACTGGCTGCCAGCGCTGGCACGAGCGCCGTCGAAGAGACGAGAACGCACTGATGCCGACAAAATACGCCAAAAGCAAAACGCACATGAGCCAGTATGCTGCGGGACGCCAGACAGAAGGAAGGAGGGAGGGAGGGAGGGAAGCGAGGGCGACTGGGCATAAATCACGGAGCTGGCGCCGAGCCCGTCACGCCCCGTGCGCCCAGACGCGTCCCAGAAGCCGCTCGGCAGGGGCGTGCCCGCTCACCGCCTCCCGCAGGGCCTGCTGCAGAGCGCGCTCCGCTGCTGCGGAACACAGCCCGCCGACCTGCCGCGCCGCGTTCGTCGCCCAGTAGACTGCGTACACGCCGAGCGCCGCGAGAGCGAGCTTGTCGTCGTCGCGCGCCTGCTGGATGTGAACGCCCAGCCACCACGGCAGCAAACACTCGGACCCCATCCGCAGCGACGCGGCGTGAAATCGGCGAACAGCGCTGCACCCGCTGTAGTGCTGAATGCTGTCCTTCGCCGGCAGGCTGCACCCCAGCGTGCAGCATGCACCCCAGCATGCATATGAACGGGTCATCGGAACCCTGTAACTTCCGTTTTTTTTGGCCTCCTCACGCTTGAATATGGAGGCAGTCTCGAGCGGGAGCCTCGTTTGTGAGCAAATTGTGAAGAAGGTTCAAGCGGACGCCCCCTCCTTATAGGGCCCGCAACTCATGATACTAATCCGAGCAGGTCATCGGGAACCTGCGACAGTCGTTACATTTGGCATCCTCACGCTTGAATGCGGACGGGGGCAGTCTCAAGCGAGATCCTTGTGAGTGAATCGCTGGGAAATCTCAGGCGGGAGCCCCCGCCCTATGAGGCCCGCGTCACGCGCATGCGGAAAATGCTGCTCCTGCGGCCGCCGCCGCGAAAATTCCTGGAGCGAGGGCCGCCGGCGTCGTTGCGGAAGGCGGTCTTGGAGTTCGACAAGAGAACCGAAAGCTCCAGGGCAGAGGCGGAGCAGCTCGCGGCAAAACTGGGCTTCGTGCCGCCTCCCGCCTGAGCGCGGCTGCGCCCCGCGGGGTTGTCCCAACGGCTAGGTCTCGCGCGCCAGCGGCTCGCGGGGTTGCCCCGACGGCCTGGCCCGCGGAGTTGCCCCAACGGCTGCGCGATGTGGCCAATAGAGAATGCGCCCGTTCTGTCCGAGGCGGCGACGGCGCCGAGGAAAATCGACATGCGCGCTCATGCCAGGATAAATAAAATGTGCGCGAGGAGAACGGGTGGGGTGGCGATGAGGAGGGGGAGAAGGAGGAGGAGGAAGAGGAGGAGGAGGAGGAAAAGGACGAAGAGGAGTGGAAACATGATGAGGAGAGGGAAGATGAGGAGGCGGAGGAGGAGGAGGAAGAGGAGGAGTAGGAGGAGGACGAAGAGGAGGATAAGACATGCAACGGGTAGGACGAGAAAAGGAACAGGAGAAGCAGGATGAGACGGAGGAGGAGGCGGAGGAGGACGCAGAGGTCGAAAGAAAGGCCTCCGCCAGTCGAAGAAGAGAAGGGCGAGGGGCAAACTAAATAACTTCTCATCTGGGGCCCTACCGTCGGAAAACAAATTCATTTGAAAGTAACGGAGCTACTGCTACCGGCTTCGAGTGCACTTTTGGGCACCAGTATCATTTTCGCTGGCGTTGGGCCCAGAAGAATATTTACCACCGGCCCTGGCGAGATGGCGGCTTAATTTCCACCGGCGCCTATGAATACATATCGTGCGCAAAATTGTCAGTTACTGGGACGTGCATCATACAGATGTTCGTCAATTATGCAGCAAGCGCGCTCGCGCAGTGCACGACGACGGCCACGAAGGCCACACTACGGCCCAAAGAGACCGCCCAGACGGCCACGAAGGCCTAATGACAGACGACCCAAGACGGCCCAAGAGGTCCCCATGACGGCCCCAGTGATCCCCATGGGACCTTCATAAGTGCCCGTCAGGTGACCAGGACAGCCCAAAGACGGCCACAATGGGTCCATGTAGGCCCCGAGAAGTAAGACGAAAAGGTGGCATATGGGACGGCATCCCCTTCGTCGTCCTCCTTCCCATCTCTATCGCCTTTAGATTCGTCGTCCTGATGTCCACTTAGCATCATCGCCATCATTATCATCATCATCATCAACATCATCATCATCATCATCATCATCATCATCATCATCATCATCATCATCATCATCATCATCATCATCGCCACTGCTATAGCCCTCCCCTACCATCAGCAATATCGCCATCTTCACAACATGGTCCATTCACCGAATATTGCAGAACCGTTTTCATCTTTGCACCATCACCCTCATGATTGTATGATCGTCTTCGCCATCAACATTGTCATCACAACCTTCATTATCATATTCAAGAGATTCACCTTTCTCACTGGCGACACTGAGATGATGCATTATTTTCCCCGCAATTTGGGCGACGTATTTTTCGCCGGCGTGAAGATTTGGCCCTGGGATGATTTTCGCCGGCGCGACACCCCCCACGACGTTTGCCCCCTCACGTTTAATAAAGGAAATCAACTACTTACGTGGAAATGCATTCGCACAGCGCTACGCCAGAACAACACTACTGCCCTGCACTAAACACACAGCAAACCCACCAGCAAGACCCACATGGACACCACTTACCGTGACATAGCAGCCCACAGCGAACAGTAGAGCCACGCGACACCAAGGCGACTGCCCGCTCCACACCTGGCATGGGAGCCCCATCGGGCATACCGCAGGGAGGAACAAAATGGCACAGCCAGTACAGCGCACAAGACAGCAGTCACAGAGCCTCTTGCCTATGAACCGCCGGCTTCATAACTGGCACAAGAACCCCTAGGGGCATGCCTCAGGGAGAAGCCACAAGGGCGAATGCTTACGTACCTTACAAATAACACTACAGCGCAACTGAACTACATCTGTTACAGATACAGCAGCCCGTTCATACCCGGCACGGGGGCCTCGCGAGGCAGGCCTCAGGGAAGTGCTACACAGGCGCATCAGTGATGCCTCGCAATCTTCTGCAATCTTCTCATAACGATATACTAAGACAATATTTACTTCATTACGGGGCCGACCAGGAACCAACGAAGCCAAATGGCAGGCCCCTGGTTAACTAGTCAGTTCAGTGGACCAGACCCTAGTACAACCACTTACGACAACATAGCGTTCGACGGCGAGAAGCACACGACACTGGCAATACAAACCACACATGTCGACGCACGTAACGCACTTCAGCCCGACACATCATCATATATCTACATCAAGACGAAGACTGCATTCAGAGGGCATACGTGACGGGGGCAGGCGACGCGCATGCAATGGATAGGCATGCAAAGGGTGACGGTATCTTGGCCTAGACAATCGGGGCATGCACGGACAGCCGAAGCGGCTTTCCTTCAGCACTTGTGCACGCGCGCCTGACATCAAGTTAAAACGCATCGCCGTCCAATTTCAGTTTGCTCAAGATATGCCTGCTCGCGCAGCAACGCTATTGCCACCAGAACGTGATACAATACCACGCCGCACAAATGTTTGTCAAAACCATGGCTGGCTTTGCACCGCTTCTCGGTGCCTTACATGTAGCGTTCACAATCATGCAAATTGACATCCATATACCTTGCACTGCTACGCCAGAATGGGGGAGAGAGAGAGAGAGAAGGAGGGAGGACGGAGAGAAGAAACTGGAGGAGGGAGCACGGAGGAAGGAGAACGGAGAAGGAGGAGGGGAAGGAAGAGAAGAACGAGAAGGAAGGACAGATGCAAAACGAGGGCGGGGAAGGAACAGGCAGTGGAAGGAGGGAGGGGGGGGAGGGACGAAGAGGGAGGACGAGGACCAGTGTAAACCCAAGACTCACCAACGATATTGCAAAGAACCTTCCCTGTGACCAGTCCATTGCGGGAGGTACCCCAATTGCAAAGAAATCCATACAACAACTTATTTTCACTGCGGGAGGTACCCCATTGCAAAATAATCACCTGAACGTCTTTAACCATGCAAAAAAAACACCCCGGGGACTTCCACGCCGCGAATCGACGTTACTGGTTCGTCCCGACGATCCGGAATCGTGCCAGAACGCTGCTCCTGGGCCTTTCAACGCAGCGCATCAACGATACTGTTGCGCCCTGACACTCCTGACTCGCGCCAAAACAATTTAGCTGGGACGCCCACCCTAAGAATCCTTGGAACTGCTGTAAGCTGTTGAGGCGAAGTCTCAAAACGAATGTGCGCGGGGGTAGTGCGACAGTCACCTTTGAAAAGGAGCCACCCTCCAAGTGTGAAGCTCTTGCAAGCTGTCAGAAAGAATGTGCGCGGCGCTGAAGCGATAAACACATCTTGGAAATGGCCCGCCCTCCATCCGCGAGAACCACATCTTCAAAACGGCCCACCCTCCATCCATGAAGCTCTTGCAAGCTCTTTTCACGAGTGTGCGCGGCGCGAAAGCGAGAACCGCATTTTGAACACTGACTGCCCTCCATCCGCGAAAAGATTGCAAATGTTTGAAACAAATGTGCGCGGCGCGAAAGCGAGAACAAAATCCCACCAACCCTCTGGGCTGAATGGTTTAACGAGTTGCTTTCACTTCTGTGTCACAGCCCATCCTTCCCCAGCTCGGGGGGGAAGGTTCAGCACTGTTCTCTATTAGTATGAGCCCCCCCCAAAGGGGACCAGCAGCCAACCAGGAACAATGAGGACCCCATGAGGGCCCCCCCACCATCCCTAATTCACTTTGGGGCATAGTCTGGAGCCATGTTCGTGAGGCCCGGGAGCACTTTGTATTGTTGTTTGACAGGGACGACGGGGGTGTCAGCATATTGCCTGATGCGCGCAGGGCTACCATCCCTGACAACTAACAATACAAAATGCACCTCGCGACTAAATCTGCATCATGCGTGGCCACCCCGCGATCACTGTCAAGTCGCTGCGTATGGCCTGCTGTGCGCAGGCCCACCAGACACAATGATGGGCATTGGTTTTCGACGTGGATGGTGGGGGACGATATGTTGTCCGATGTGCGCTGTCACGTGTGCAGGCGCCCCTGACACACCATGCACATGCTCCGAACGTGGCGCACCTGGCGCCTGGCGCGGCTGGAATCTGCGGCACACCTGGCGCACGGGGGGGCACGTGACGCATCTGGCGCACTAGGCGTGCCTGGCACGCTCGGGCCCCAAGAGTGCTTGGCGCGCGTGGCGCGCCTGGCACGCGCGGCGCACCTCGCCCCAGCGTCGCGCACATGGGCTCGGCTTTGGTTCCCAGTAACTGTCCACCCAAAGACGGCCGCTGAACATGCTGAGGCTCGGGTCTTACGTATGTGTTAGGAGGGCGGGTGGGAGTGAGCTAGACGGCCTGCTATACAGGAGGGTGTCTTGACCCTCCCCCCTACCCCCTGCCCTGGGTCTGGGTGGGAGGGGGGAGGAGCCGTCAGAGCGCCCAAGATGGCCCAGATGGCTCCAAGAACGCCCAAGACAGCCCAAGAAGGCCTCCAAAATGGCTTCAGATACCTCAGCATCGCTTGAGATAGCCTCCGACAAGCCTCCAAGACGTCCCAAGACAGTCCCAAGAGGGTTCCAAGTGCCACTCCCGCCTCTCAAGGCATCTCCCAAGAGGCCAACATCCTTCAAACACCACAAGGATATCAAGGTTGTTTGGCGTCTCGCTTTTTCGTTTCCGATGAGCTTCTTGGGCCTCATGATGGATCCACGATAGCCCTTGAGAGGCCCCAAAGGGAGCCAAGACGGACCCGAGGCAACCCCAAGAGCGCCCAAGAGCGGCCCAAGAGGCCCCCAAGAGGCCATCTTGGAGCTTCCCAAGGGGGAGCCACACTTGATCCCTCCCCCTTTCGATCTCTTCAAAGATGGCTTCCAGAGAGCCCAACAAGGGGGCCCGAGATGGTGCCAAAAGGTCCCGCAGATCCCCCAACGAGCCCCAAGAGAGCCCCTTCGACCCCCCAAAAGAGCTTCCAAGAGGGCCTCCATAGTGCCCCAATTGGCTCCGCGAGGGCTCCTAAACAGACCCAAGACGGCTCCGAGCGACCTCCGGGAAACCACTTCCAAGGCGGCTGCTACACTGCATGCTTCTACACTTCCTTGGTCAAAGCAACTCGTCTGGCGACCTGTTTCTGCATGGGCTGGTGGGGGTACGCTTTTTGTTTGATTCGCGGCCCGCAAGGAGAAGTCCAGAGGGCGGTATGACCGAGGCTGGGGCACAGCGACAGATAATTGGCGCGACACCGCGCAGAGTGCATCTGCAGATAAATTGGAGCTGGTGGGGATACGCGAAACGTGAAGAACTTGAACAAACATCAACCGCCCTCCATCCGTGAAGCTCCTGCAATTCTGGTAAAACGCACGCCGCCAAAACGAAAACCACATTTTGAAGACGGCCCGACCTCCACCCGCGAAACTCCAACCACTTTTCGTCAGCTTGAGGATCATCGATGGTGAGTCGTTCTCAGGCGAAGCGCCCTGCCCACCCTACCGACGCGCGCTGGGTGCGACAGGGAAGGATCATTCACACGGAAATCAATGGAAGAGGAGGAGGAGGCAGGAGGCAGGAGGCAGGAGGCAGGAGGAGGCAGGAGGCAGGAGGAAGAGGGAGGGAAGGGCGCGCACGAGGACGAATGACTATCTTTCGCCGATCCCCATCCCCAACGGCGTGGCCTGGGCTCCACTGGCCAATCTACCCCTTAGATGGGGACATGGGTCGTTCTCTTCGGGCTTCGAGGGATGTATCCCCAACTGGGGTGGTAATTTGGTGGGGGTCTCGAAGGGCATGGGGCTGCATACGCGCTGCTTCCTGTGAAGTGGGCGAAGGAAGGGCCCTCCAGGCGTTGAGATCATCAGCAAATACCACCTCTTCAAAATGAACTGATCTCGTGGCAAAGCATGTCTCTGCAGCATGGGGATGGGGATCGGTTGAAAGATCCCGAGCTTGGCGGCGATCGCGGGGGGAAAATGAGAATGGGCAAGCCTTCTCAGAAGGCTCGGAAGTCCCCCGGCCTTCTGAGAAATGTCCTAAGCCTTCCCCGAAGACACGGAAGACTTCTGAGAAGGCGCGAGGGCTTCTGAGAAGTCCCGCCGCCTTCTGAGAAGGTCTTCTCCTTCTCATTTCCCCCCCTCGCTCGCCGCCGACGAGCGACACTCGTCGGCCGAGGGGTCCTGGGGGCGCCAGCGCACGCTCTCCAGCAGCCAGCCCGCCTCCCGCACGCCCGCCCCCTCCGCGTGCTGCAGCAGGCCCCGGAGGCCGGCGCGCGCAGACAGCGCCTGCGGCTCCTCCTGCAGTGGGGCAGCCGCTCCCTCCTCCTCCTCCTCCTCCTCCTCCTCCCTCCTCCTCCTCCTCCTCCTCCTCCTCCTCCTCCTCCCCTCCTCCTCCTCCTCCTCCTCCTCCTCCTCCTCCTCCTACCTCCTCCTCCTCCCTCCTCCCTCCTCCTCCTCCTCCTTCCTCCTCCTCCTCCCTCCTCCCCTCCTCTCTCCTCCTCCTCCTCCTCCCTCCTCCCCTCCTCTCCCACCTCCCTCCTCCCTCCTCCCTCCTCCCTCCTCCCTACCTCCCTCCTCCTCCTCCTCCTCCCTCTCCTTCCTCTTCCTCCCTCCTCCTCCTCCTCCTCCCTCCTCCTCCCTCCTCCTACGCCTCCTCCTCCTCCCCCCTCCTCCTCCCTCCCTCCTCCTCCTCCTCCTCCTCCTCCCCCTCCTCCCTCCCTCCTCCCTCCCTCCTCCCCCTCCTCCTCCTCCTCCTCCACCACCACCCCAAACGGTACCGCCTCAAGCGCGCGGGCCTCGGGAAGGACAAGGGCGGCGGAGGCCGGCGCGCCAAGAAGGACACCAAGAACAGGCGCAAGAAGGTGCGCGGCGAGGCGCAGAACCCAACAAAACGCAGTTGGAGGAGTCCCAGGGGTGGGAGGGGAGTCAAATACGCCTCCGTCCCCGGGGGTCCTTCGCCCCCTCCCCTCCCCTCTCCCACGCTGGTCTTCCTCCGGTCCTCCTCCCCAGGAGGGGGGTCCCAGGGGGGAGTCCTTTTCCTCCTCCTCCTCCTCCTCCGCCTCCTCCTCTTCCTCCTCCTCCTCCGCCTCATCATCTCCCCTTCCTCCTCCTCCTCCTCCTCCTCCTCCCCTTCCGCCTGCGGTTCCTCCTGCAGTGGGACAAACGCTTCGCCTCAAAGGAGGAAAAAAACAATGCCGCATCTCGTCCTGAGAGCCCTCGTCGCCATGGCCGGGCTGCCCTTGGAATTCTGGTCAGAATGCCCCCCAGGAGAGGAGAGGTCCGGGGCGCAGCGGTAACGGTACCCTCTTGCTGTCCCCACGGGACTCTTGCCCAAGACATGCTTGCGTCGCGGAACAATGACGGAGGGAGATTTTCAAACGTTTTTTGCGCTTCCGGCGGGAGCCCTCGACAGGCCCTCAGACCCTTTGGTGGGAGCCTTCGACAGACCCTCAAAGGAGGAACAATTCGCCTGGCGAAGAACCCAACCAGATGCAGTTGTGAATACCGCAATTGTATGTATCGTCTTCGGTGATCCCCCTTGCTAGGGCCACGAAACGGTGTACCAGGCCGCATGCGGGCTGCGACGCTGGGGCCTTCGGTGGAGCTCTCTATGGGGCCACGGACCGTGTAAGGTATGCGCCGAAAGAAGGTGGAACTGCATGCAAACCCTGCTACTGAAGCATTCGGTGGAGCTCCTATGGGGCCACGAACCGTGTGAGGGGTGCGCCGAGATGAGGGTGGAACTGCATGCGAACCCTGCCAATACGGCCTTCGGTGGATCTCTGTATGGGGCCATGAACCGTGGGAGAAGGGCGCCGAAATGGGGGCGGAACTGCATGCGAACCCTGCCGCTGTGGCCTTCGGTGGAGCTCCTTTTGGGACCACGAACCGTGTGAGGGGTGCGCCGAAATGTAAGTACAACTGCATGCGAACCCTGCCGCTGAAGCATTCGGTGGAGCTCCTATGGGGCCACTAACCGTGTGAGGGGTGCGCCGAAATGAGGGTGGAACTGCATGCGAACCCTACCACTGAAGCATTCGGTGGAGCTCCCTTGGGGCCACGAGCCGTGTGAGGGTTGCGCCGAGATGATGCGGCCTTCGGTGGAGCTCCCTATGGGCCACGAACCGTGTGAGGGCGTGCAAGAATGAGCGGGGAACGATGACGATGATGGTGATGATGATGACGGCCGTAATGGTGATGACGATGACGATTACGATGACGGTGACGAGTTTGATAATGATGATGCTGATGATGATGCTGGTAATGATAATTGTGATGTGATGTTGATGAGATGATGCTGATGCTGCTGGTGATTCTGATTATGCTTATGAAGATGATGCTGACGATGATGATGATGATGATGATGATGATGATGATGATGATGATGATGATGATGATGATGATGATGATGATGATGATGATGGTGTCTGTGTTGGTGTTGGTGATGGTACTGATGATGATGATGATGCTGATGATGATGATGATGATGATGATGATGATGATGATGATGATGATGATGGTGGGAATGTGAGGAGGGAGGAGGGGGAGCAGGAGAGAGAGGAGAGGTGGACGCGGGGCGCTGTCTCTTCAAGAGGAGGACTCAACACAGCATGGTTGGGAAATACCAATACCGCATCTCGTCATGAGAGCCCTCGTCGCCATGGTCGGGCTGCCCTCGGAATTCTGGCCAGAATACAACCCAGGAGAGGTCCAGGGCGTAGCGGTATCGGTACCCTCTTGTTGTCCCCCCACTTCTCGTGCCCCAGACATGCTCGCGTCGCGGAACAATGATGGCGGGAGATTTTTAGACTCTTTCGGTTCCGGCGGGGGCCCTCGCCAGGCCCTCAAACCCTCTGCAGAACGACTCGGGATGGAGAGCCAGGGTCTGAGAAAAGGGTCGGGACTTCCGGGGGGCCCAGAACTTCAAAAATGGAATGGGCCCGGCGGCGGGGCAGAAAAAACCAGCTGCATGCAGCAAACTTCGTACCCCCCCCTTTCCCAATCCCCCCCTTTCGTTCGGCCCGACATTTGTGCTCGGGCCCCAACTGGGTTTGGGATGACAGGCTGGCCCGGGGCAAGGGGCAGGGAGACTCTGGGGCCGCGGGCTGGCAAACACTCGGGCCGTCAGACGTGGCCCCGCCCCCCCACGCACAGCCCCTGACGCGCGCCCCACACTGGAGGCGCCAGGGGTGTGGCGCAGGCGAGGGGACACGATGGGGGGACCACCTCAGGGAGAGGGGGGGGGGCACCGACCTGGAATCGGCGACGCGTCGCCGATGCCTCGGCGATAGGCCCCCGGCAGCGAATCCCGGCGTTCCTGGATGGGGTGGGCCTTCGATATCAGGCCCCCGTCCCGGACCCCCGACGTCATGACTGTTTCGTGACATCGACCCCCAAAGGTCTGGAGCCCTTCCCCAGGACCGGTTTCTCATCCTGCGCTGTTCTTCGACGGCCCCGAGGCCCGGCGAGGGCCCCCGGGGGCCGAGAACCGCAAAACAAAACAAAAAACCTGCGCCGTGGCTTTTTCACGCCCCGAGGGGGTCGGCGACCTCCACGGGCGATGAGGGGGTCGAGGCGTGCCGCCCCATGCAGGCTAGAGGCATCTGCCCCAGATGTTGCCCTTGGGCCCCTGGGCAGGGGCCAAGGCCACGCTGACGGCGATGTGGACGAACGCTGACGCCGGGACCCCAAGTGCAGGACATCGCGAGGCACACTCTCCTGCCTGAATTTCCCATCTGCGAGCGCATCGAGCGAAAGCGACACGGCGAACTGCAGAGGAGCACGAGCAACGCGCTCCCACAACATTCTACCCACATCGCTGTTGGCGTGTCTACCGAAAACTGGGTGCCGCCTCGCTCGGCGGCGGAAATCCGCGATTACCCATGGAAGCGGGACCCGTCGCCAATCCACGCCCCGTTGATCCATGTCTGCGACCGCCTGAACTGACTGGGGCCCCCGAAAATCGGTCAGGTGGGGATGGACCCAAATCCGCTCAAAAACGGCCCCATCCGGGCCCCGGATCCCTCCCGGGGTGCACCCGCGTGTCACGCCAGCTCCGTGTTTGACGGCCCCGGGGCCGGGCAGCGGCCCCCGGAGGCCGAAAAGGGCGAACAACCGACTACGACGACGACGACGACGACGATCCCCTAGGAGAAGGAGAACATGAATCATTCGAAACTGGGAGCGCTGCCATGTCTTCCAGTGATCTCGAAAGACAGAGGCTGGCATAGACACGCACATGCGAGGCAACAGGATGTCCAGATGTTAGCATCTGAGTGACGAGGACATGCTTTATCGCTGTGTTTTTTGTCGACAAGACATATGATCGAAAACATGGATTTCCCCAGGACGCGCACCGCCACGGGAGAGGACGGGGAGGGGGGGGGCCCTTTCCTATTCTGGCAGGAGGGTTCAGAATCGAATCGACAAGTCGAATCGGCGATCGAAATGAATCTGATCGGCGGAAATTGGCAGCCGAGTCGGGAAAAGTCGCATCGGCGGAAATCGGGAGGCTAGTATGCCTCCAATGAGAAGTCGGAGCCCAAGTAGGAATCTCAAATCAAATCGAATCGGAATCCGAAACCATGAAATCGAATCGAATCGAATCGGCGGCATCGAAGTGAGCTCAACTTCCGTGCCATTCTGTCATGCGCGACCTGCCACAGCGCGGTGCACACGTTGGTTCCTGACACCGCGGGGATCGTTCAACCTTGAACGACCGGCCGTTTCCTTTTAACGACACATCGTTCGACATCGACCGATTCCGGCGGCGCTCAATGTTGAAAGGCGGCTGCGGGGTCGCCGCAGGTCGACACGACGCGAACGTAATCCATCTGCCTCCGTGCCATGCTGTCCTGCGCGACCTGCCACACCACGGCGCACGCGAGGGCCAACGACGACGGCCGACGACGACGACAATCCCTGGAACCATTGCACTCAGGCAGAGTGGCCCCACTGCATCGCAGCAACCATTTGCTTTGGGGACGTTTGCGAGTAGACACCTTGCGAGTAGTGCAACGCGCCGGGTGAATTCTGGCCTGCGCTCTGCTGCCCCGATACGCAACACGCAGCACGGAGCGTGCCGACACGGGGCCCGACACGTGGACTGGAAACGTAGGCACGACGCGGCACGAGCGCCACAACGTGGGCCGACATGCTGAGCCAGCGCGCACCGCATTGACACGGACGTCTCAAGCACGAAGGAGGAGGAAGAAGAGGAGGAGGCAGAGACGGGAGGCGGAGGAGGAGGAGGAGGAGCAGGAGGAGGAGGAGGACGTGCGGCGTTTCGAAACGGGCGTGTCTCGAGGCAGCCGAGGTCCTGCGCGACCCGCCACAGCAGGGCGCACGCGAGGGCCTGCACCTCCGCGTGCCGGGGGTGCGCCGCCATCGCCGCCACCGCCGCCCCGACGGCGCGGCGCAGGCCCTCCGGCAGCGGCCCCTGCCCAGGGGCAGTGCCAAGGGTTAGGTCGGGCATGTCATCCTACAGGCGGATTTGGGAGGAAAAACTGGCAGGTCAAAAGATATGAAACACACGCAGAAATAATCGAAAAGTCGTCCTCAGACTATTTTGAGCAATTTTTGAATATTCCTCCTGTAGAGGTACATGCCCGACTTTAGCCAAGGGCTCGAGGGCAACCAAAGAGGACCTCCAGACTCCCAAGCCATCTGGGGTCAACCAGGCTCCCACACCAGCTTGTTGGCTCTTGCGAGTCGACGCTGACCGGCGCGCTAGAGCGATTCTGATCGACGCTCCAACGGCGCCACCTCATCGACCATGCCAGAGGCTGGCCGACGTCCGACGGCATAACAGACTCTTGCGACGGAGTTGGAAGGGCGGAGAAGGCTCGCATGATTTGCTACCCAGCAGGGAGGGGGGCTCACGCGATGCCCTCCACGAGGAAACCCAGACCACCTCGCGTCACGAAAAGAACAAGACGGGAAGCTTCTCGCTACTTTCTGCTCGGGACCGCCAACAAA
>CAUYUJ010003878.1:0-25000 GCA_963575745.1 Prorocentrum cordatum
ACTACTACTACTACTACTACTACTACTACTACTACTACGACGACGACGATCTACCATACTACTACACTACTACTAGTACTAGTACTAGTAGTACTAGTTAGTATACTATACTACTAGTTACTAGTACTGTAGTAGTGATTAGTACTAGTAGTAGTAGTCGTAGTCGTAGTAGTAGTAGTGTAGTAGTAGTAGTATACTACTACTATTCACTACCACTACTACTACTACTACTACTACTACTACTACTACTACTACTACTACTACTACTACTACCACTACTACTACTACTACTACTACTACTTTCCGTAGCCATTTTGGCTCAAGTTGGGGCTCAAGCGCCTTCGGGTCAGGATCTGTTGCGCGTGCCCTCTGTTCTAGTTACTTGCACCGATTCGGCGCTTACCATTGCAAACAATGGACTCGTTCACGAGGCGTGTTTCATCTCAGTGCTTTCACAGCGATGAGTATTTTGATTCCTGCACGGACCCTCACCCATTCGACCAAGCATCAGGTGGCATGTGTACGTCGTTGCCCAGTTGGGGTTCACTGCCCACCCTGCAGCCGGTCACTATTCAGTCGCAGCTTGCCCGGCAGGAAAAGCACCCCATGTTGCAGTCGAGCGGCGGCGAGTCGTGGAATACTTTTGACGAGTTCGACGACCCACGCGGGCGTCGGCGGGCAGAAATCCAAAGCAGCAACCCATCCGAACACGCGCAGGATTCAGCCCAGTTGGGCCCTGGCGGCGCCCCCTCGGCGGCTGATGCGCAGCTGCCATCTCGGCCTGGAGGCGTTCTGCTCCATGGCCAGTCGCTGCCGCGCAGGCAGGAAGACCACCCCATTTTGCAGTCGAGCGGCGGCGAGTCATGGAAGACCGTTGACGAGTTCGACCACCCGCGCGGGGGCGCTCTGCCTCTGACCACTGTAGGCGCTCTTCTGCTCGATCGCTCCGCGGGGGCGGCGCCAGCCTATTCACCGACCAGGCCGCCCAGCTTGCCGCCGCGTTCCACCGCCGAGACGTGGCTGGCCGCAGGCCCCCCCAGCGAGCCAGACCGCGCGGCGCGGGCGAGACAGCTGGCCAGCGGAGGGCGGGCAGGGGCCTCCAGTGGCACGCCCGCGGCCGCCACGGCGCTGGCAGACATGCGAGCCCGGCTCCTGGCGCAGGAGCAGCTGCTGGCCCAGGTCCAGCAGCAGGCCCAAGACCTCAGGCGGAGGTTCCGCGAGCAGCAGGCCGACCTGGCGGAGATGGAGCTTCAGCAGGGCGAGCTCGTTGACAGCATGCCGGCAGCCACCGAGGAGGCGGCGCCCGCCACCCCTAGCGCTCCAGCAATCACCACGCTCATGATCCGCAACATCCCGATGTCTGTGACGCAGCGTGACCTGCTGGACCTCATCGACAGGGCTGGTTTCCAGAACCGCTACGACTACGCCTACATGCCGGCAACTTTTGACAGTGGTACCACTAGAGGCATCGCATTTGTGAATTTTGCCACCTCAAGTGACGCCCGCGAGTTTTCCGTCTTGTGGAACGGATCGCGACTGATTGGAGTTGCCGGTGCTGGAACCAGCGGGACCATGATCGAGGTCACCGCGTCGGCGACGCAGGGCTACTCGGAGAACGCCAGGATGTGGAAGGCGAGCCGGCTGCGCCGCATTAAGAACCCCAAGTTTCACCCCTTCATCGCCCCGAGGCCAGCTGCCTGATGAACGCGCGGCTGACATTTTCATTGGATGCGCGGGATGTGGGAGATGGGGGGGAGCGCGGGGGAGACCAATGAGGACGAGGACGGGGACGCGGGCACCGCGCAGCGCGCCCCGGAGCGCGCCAGTTGGCGGCGACGGGCCGTCGCCACCACGAGCTGCCCCCCCATCGGGCAGCCCAGCCAGGCCGCGCGATCAAGGCGGGCCATGGGCAGAGAGGGATTTTTTAAGTGCGCTCGCTTGAATCTCGAACTTGCACGCAGCCATGAATCGTCATCGGCGGCGGAGCCTCACGTAGTTTCGCTTTTGCCAGATCAGCATTCAGTATGAGAAAATTTCAATGGTTCTGAATGGGCAGCTTCCCTGGCCACATGGGCCCGAGGTGCTCATTTCGATTGCCCAGGTGCTTGAGGCCTCCGCGACCGACTGGAAATACCTGGTCGGCCGGCCGTGCCCTTCCCACTGATTTTGTTGGATTTCAACTTATTCAATTGCTTCGCTCACTCCGCCGGCCCGTATTGCACGATCGCTACTGCTTCGGCGCGGGCTCGGGGCCATTTCGGCGCCGCCAGAAGGAGGAAGATGAGGATGGGGAGGGGGAGGGGAGGAGAGGAAGAGGATGAAAAGGAACGGAGGAGGATGAAGATAAATATGAGGAGGAGGAGGAGGAGGAGGAGGAGGAGGAGGAGGAGGAGGAGGAGGAGGAGGAGGGAGAGAAAAGGGCGGAGAAGGAAGCCTCTCGATGGCATCTTGCGGCGCTCTTGGGGCCAAACAGGGTCGTCGTCCAGATGCTTCTTTGGGAGGCCCTGGGGTCTGTTGAGAGGCCGTTCGGGGGCGCCTGGGAGACATTTTTGAAGCCCTGTAGGGCCTCTTTTGAGCCTCCTTGGAGCCTCCTGGGGTCTCTTGGGGTCCTCTTGGCGGCATCTTGGGCCATCTTGGGGGCCTCTCGGGGCCTCCTGGGGCCCTCTTGGGGCGGAAGGCTTGAGGCCGGGACCTTCCTGGGACCTTCCTGGGACCTTCCCGGGACCTTCCCGGGTTGCGGGCGACCGACCGGAAATACCTGGTCGGCCGGCCGTGCCCTTCCCACTGACTTTGTTGGGTTCAACTTATTAATTTCATGTCAGTCTTTGCTCCACGCTTTCGAGCAGGGGCTGTGCCCATTGCTTTCCATTGGCTTCCATTGTTCATTGAGTACCCTCGCCGCCCCAGCTGCCGTGCGTTCAGTGCGTGGCACCGACATCTTCGGAGGCCAGCGCTCGGCTGCAGCAGGCGTGTTTTTGTTTTTCTGCCCACGTCGCAGGGCTGAATACAGGACCGAATACAGGGCTGATCCTCGAGCCTGGCCAGCGGCGTGGGCCCTTGAACATGCCGCCAGGGTATCCGAGCCCTGCCCCTTGCACTCTGGACTTGCCCTACTAACATTACTATTACTACTACTACTACTACTACTACTACTACTACCACCTACTACTACTACTACTACTACTACTACTACTACTACTACTGAGACTCCTACTACTACTACTACGACTACTACTACTACTACTACTACTACTATACTACTACTACTACTACTACTACTACTACTACTACTACTACTACTACTACTACTACTACTACCAGTACTACTACGACTACGACTACGACCACGACTACGACGACAACGACCGGAACCACCACAAATACTACTACTTTACTAACAGACTACGACTACTATCTTACCGACCTACGACACGAATACGACTACGACTGTTTACTGTTACTTTACTACTACTACATATACTTACTACTACTGCTGCTGCTGCTGCTGCATACTACTATTATACTTACTACTACTACTACTACACACCACCACACACCACCACCACCACCACCACGACGACGACGACGCGACGACGACGGACGACGACGACGACGCGACGACGACGCCGATACGACGACGGAAATACGAGACGACGCTAATACTACTATACTATACTACTCTACTCTACTATACTACTAATTACTATACTATTACTACTACTACTACTACTACTACTACTACTACCACTACCTACTACTACTACGACTACGACTACGACTACGACTACTACTACTACTACTACTACGACTACGACTACGACTACTACTACTACTACTACTACTACTACTACTACTATATACTACTACTATTACTACCACTACTACTACTACTACGACTACTACGACTACTACGACTACTACTACTACTACTACTACTACTACTACTACTACTACTACTACTACTACTACTACTACTACTACTACTACTACGACGATTACTACTACTACGACGATTACTACTACCCTATAGGATCCCACCAAGGGTTATACTAGGTTTTCGTACATATTCTGTAGTATCCCTCAGAGATCCTCTAGGATCCCGTAGGGATGCTATAGCATCCTTTGAGGCTGCTGTAGCATTTCTTCAGGATTTTGTAGGATCCCAGAGGGATTCTATAGCATCCCGTGAGGATGCAATCTGATCCTTTAGGGATTCTAGAGCATTCCTGAAGGATTCTATCTACAGGAGTCCCAAGGGAATCGACAGGATTCCCTATACGATTTCGAAGGAGTCTGCAGCTCCGAGGTCGGCTCGGTGGAGCGCGCATAGGTTGAGCTCGTGGGAATATGTGGACTGCCTTAGGGATCACGAAAGATTCCAGAAGATTTCCAACGGCTTCCTGTGGTTTCCCATGCTGGCCGTGTGGCGCGTAGCGTTGCGTTGCGTTGCGCTGCGCTGCGTTGCGTTGCGTTGCGGGGGGGGGGGCACAGGGTACACCAGTGGGTTGTTTCATTACACAGGGCGAAACAACTAGCTGGTGTACCTGGTCCGGTACACCAGCTGGTTGTTTTGCCTTGCTGTTGGAAGTGAATTATGCGCTCTCGCCTCGGCGCCGGCTGCATTTTCATTGAAAATGAGACTCACGCTCGAGCGGTTTGGGGGGGCGCTCAAGCGGGCCCCCCAACAACAACAACGCTCCCGCTCGAGACTTCCTCTTTTATTGCTCAGGGCTTGTGCTGTTGCTCGCCACCGAAAGCCGTTGTCCCAACAAAACCAGCGCTACCGCCCGAGACTTCCTTCCGTTTTACGCTGGAGTGGTGCGTTACTCTTTCTCTCATCGGCGCCGCCCCCAGCAACAACAACGCTCCCGCTCGAGACTCCCTCCCTCTTTTACTCAAGGCGGTGCTCCTCCTTGCCGCCGAAAACCGCCGTCCCGACAAAACCAGCGCTCCCGCCCGAGACGTCCTCCTGTTTTATGTTGGACTGGCGCCCTACTCTGTCTTGAGTTGGCGCCGCTCCCAGCAAGAACAACGCTTCCGCTCGAGACTTCCTCCCTTTTTCCTCAGGACGGTGCTGTTCCTCGCCGCCGACAGCCCCCGTCCCGACAAAACCACGGCTCCCGCTCGAGATTTCCTCCCTTCTTACTCAAGGCGGTGTTCCTCCGTGCCGCCGACAAGCGCCGTCCCAACCAAACCAGCGTTCCCGCTCGAGACTTGCTCGTTTTTTTTGCGCTGGACTGGCGCGCTACTCTTTCTCTCATCGGCGCCGCCCTCAGCAACAACAGCGCTGCCGCTCGAGACCTTCCTCCCTTTGGTGCTCACGGCGGTGCTCCTCCTCGCCGCAGACAAGCGCCGTCCCGACAAAACCAGCGCTCCCGCCCGAGACTTCTTTCCGTTTTACGCTGGACTGGCGCCATACTCTCTTTTGCATTGGCGCCGCTCCCAGCAAAAACCACGCTCCCGCTCGAGACTTCCTCCTTTTTTCCTCAGGACGGTGCTGTTCCTCGCCGCCGACAGCCCCCGTCCCGACAAAACCACGGCTCCCGCTCGAGATTTCCTCCCTTCTTGCTCAAGGCGGTGTTCCTCCTCGCCGCCGGCAACCACCGTCCCATCAAAACCAGCGCTCCCTCTCGAGACTTCGTTTTGTTTTACGCTCCCTACTCTCTTTAGCATTGGCGCCACTCCCAGCAACAACAGCGGCCCTGCTCGAGACCTTCTTCGCTTTCAATTCAAGGCCAGGTCCTTGCCTCGTCGCCGACGGCCCCCATCGCCACCAAGGCAATCCTGTCGTTCGATGCTTTACCCTTGTGTGGGGTTCCACTGGCGGTCTCGCATCGGCGCAGCAAGGCGTGGGCATGCGTTTTCGAGGCGGTATAGGTTGAAATTCCGCGGTGGAGGTGCTTGCAAGACCTCATTGGGCGGGATATCTGGGAATGGGAACGGAACAACGGGCCCCGCTATAGAACAATAGCGCATGAGGGTAAAATACATGTTTTTTGTTTTGTTTTGTTTTGTTTTGTTGTTGTTGTTGTAGTTGTTGTTGTTGTTGTTGTTGTTGTTGTTGGTGGTGTGGTTGTCGTTGTTGTTGTTGTTGTTGTTGTTGTTGTTGTTGTTGTTGTTGTTGTCGTTGTTGAACTCTCATTTCTGAAGAATAGTCATTGTTGATCCCCCCCACCGGTGCATACTGTTTTTCTCAATCAAAGTGCCCCATCGACGCTTGCACTCTTTTTTTATAAGGAAAATCTTGAGGCTCAAACTGTGCCCCTGGCCCCCGGGTTACAACAACAACGGCTCCCGCCTGAGACTTTCTACAATGTAGCCAGGACCCCCGCTCCCGCCCGAGACTTTTCAGGAATCGCGCTCTCGTTTGGGACTTCCTTACATTTTATTCAGGAATCGCTCTCCCGGCGCTCTGGAGTCGCGCTCTCGCTGGAGACTTGTTCAATTTACTGAAGAATAGCACCCTTGCGTTGGAATTTCCTGCAATTTACCCAAGCGCCGCGCTCCCGACACCCAGGCACCCAGGAGTCGCGCTCACGCTTAGGACTCCCTCACAGATTACCTTGGAAACGGGATCTCGCTGCCCTTCGTGGCCCCGTTGCAGCCCTTCGTGGCCCCATCGCTTTGTTTCGTGGCCCCGTTGCAGCCCTTCGTGGCCCCCTCGCTGCTTTTCGTGGCCCCCTTGCAGCCCCTCGTGGCCTCCTCGCTGCCCTTCGTGGCCCCGTTGCAGCCCTTCGTGGCCACCTCGCTTTGTTTCGTGGCCCCGTTGCGGCCCTTCGTGGCCCCCTCGCTGCCTTTCGCTCTCGCTGTCCTTCGTGGCCCCCTCGCTGCCCTTCGTGGACCCGTTGCATCCCTTCGTGGCCCCGTCGCAGCCCTTCGTGGCCCCATCTATGTATGCCCTTCGTGGCCCCCGCTCGTTCGCGCCCGTGGTGGCCCCATATGCATGCCCTTCGTGGCCCCGCTGTCACCCTTCGTGACCCTCTCGCTGCCTTTCGTGGCCCCGTTGCTGCCCTCAGTGGCCAGTGGCCCCGTCCTTGCCCCCCGCGGCCAAGTATACGCATGCCCTTCGTGGCCCCCGCTCGTTCGCGCCCGTTGTGGCCCCATGTGCATGCCCTTTGTGGCCCCGCTGTCGCCGTTTGTGGCCCCTCACTGTCCTACGTGGCCCAGTTGCTACCCTCAGTGGCCCCATCGTTGCCTTCTGTGGCCCCGCATTCTCTGCCCTTCGTGGCCCCGCTCGTTTCGCGATTCTGCGTGGACCCACCAACGCATCATTCGTGTCACGCTGTCGCCCTCGTGGCCATTCTCATCTCGCCTCTCGCTTTCGTCGTCGTCGTCGCCGTCGTCGTCGTTGTCGTTCGTCGTCGTCGACGTCGTCGTCGTCGTCGTCGTCGTCGTGGTCGGTCCCCTGTCCGTACCTCTTGGGGTCGGGTCGACGGTCCGCGGCCGCCCCGCCGATCAGCGCTGCCGCTGGCCAGGCCGACGGTCCGCGGCCGCCCCGCCGCTTGCCGGGGCCCGGCCTGCAGGGAAGAAAGGTCAACCCCCCAAAAGGGGTTCGATCGAAGACGAAGAGGGCGAGTATCGAGGGTTTGGGAAATACGCGTGATTGGACACTCGAGCAGATGGGGGCGAACAATCTTAAACTTGTTGTTGTTATTATTATTAGCATTATTATTATGGTTATTATTATTATTAGCATTATTATTATTATTATTATATTTATTATTATTATTCTGATTTTCATTATTACTATTATTATCATCATTATTATTATTACTATTATTATCATTATATGAGTATATTATTATTATTGTTGTTGTTGTTGCTGTTGCTGTTGCTGTTGCTGTTGTTGTTGCTGTTGCTGTTGCTGTTGCTGTTGCTGTTGCTGTTGTTTTTGTTTTTGTTGTTGTTGAAAATCCCGTTTGAATGTCCCGCCCGCCCGACCCGCCCGTCAGGGTCCGCCCGCCCGACCGGCGCTCCCGCCTGAGACGTCCGACAATGTACTCGGGACCCCGCTCCCGCCCAACCCTTCCTTGAGGAATACGCCCTCGCCTAGGACTTCCTCGAACGTTCACACTCTTACCCTCCTGCCCCTTCCTCCCCATCCAACCTCCCTCCTCCCTCCCCTCTCCCTCATATCCACCCTCCTCCTCCCTCTTCCTCTCTCACCTCACCCTCCTCCCATAACCCTCCTCCCTCCTCTCTTCGCCCTCCCCTCTCCAGCCTCCTCCTTCCTCCCTCCTCTGTCTCTCTATCTCCAATCGTCCCCCCCCCCTCCTCGCCCCCTCTCTCCTGGCGTGTTCCCCTTTAGCCTCGTCCCTCCCCCTCCCTTCCTCCCACACTCCCTCGTTCTCCCCCTTCCTCTTCTTGCAGGGCCCGCGCTAATTCCAATGGTGGGCAAAGAGATGCGTGCCCCATCCTCCGAATAATTCCCCGCCCGTTCACGCCCGCTTGTCTAAGCCCGCCCGCCCCCGCAAAAAGAAAGAATCCCCCCAGAAAGGGGTACGCTCGAAGACGAAGGGGGCGGGTATCGAGGGCGTGGGTATACAAGTTGCATGGCACGCGGGCAAGTAAGAGCGAACAGTCTTAAAATGATTGTTGTTGTTGTTGTTGTTGTTGTTGTTGTTGTTGTTGTTGTTGTTGTTGTTGTTGTTGTTGTTGTTGTTGTGGTTGTTGTTGTTGTTGTTGTTGTTGTTGTTGTTGAACATTATTTATTCTAAAGAATAATTATTGTTGGGCCCCCTGGTGCGCGCCCCCCCTGCGCCGCCTAGGCCGCAGCTACATTTTCATCATTTTCGTGAGGAAGCCTCAGAAAAGAGGGTGTGTACAGGATCCGGTTGTTTTGTTGTAATCCGCTTTCCCTTGCAAAAAAACAATAGAAAATGACATTTCTTGTTCTAACATAACCAAACTTCAAGAATTCCCTGCAAAAAATAAGGTAAAGTGGACATTCGCGCGCGCAAGACGAAATCCTTCCAAAACCCTAGTTTTCGTAACGATTTTAACATAAAAACATCAAAAAACAATGTTTTTTCTTTTTTTTTTCTTTTGTTTTTTTCTTTTTTTTTTTTTTTTTTTGTTTTTTTTTTTTGTTTTTTGTTTTTTTTTTTTTTTTTTTTTTTTTTTTTTTTTTTAATAATAAAAAAATGTGAAAATTTCATCCCGCGCGCTCTTGCGGATTCATAGGAAACCCAACACTTTTTAAACATTTCTGTCAAACGGGCTTTTGCGAGCAACTTTTTCGAACTTCTGCAACAACGGTTGCGCACCTGCAGGGCCATCATCCCTGTCAAATAATACCATGCGGGACACATTCGTTTTTTCTTCGCGCGCGCACGCCGTCGTCGTCGGCCGCGGGGCCCTGAATAGTAGCCACGGTCGTCGCATGCCACGAAGTGAAGTGTCCGAACGTCATAGGGCGGGAAGCTGGGTGTGGGTGGTGGCGAAGAGTCGTTTGGAAATTTGGTAGAGCTTGAACCGGCCCCCCCACAAAGTGGGGGTATTGCCCGCCTCCTATGAAAACCCTGGCACTGTTGAGAACGGAGTGTCCCCACGTGCTAGTAATTGTTGTTGTTGTTGTTGTTGTTGTAGTTATTGTGGTTGTGGAACCTTATTACTTAACGAATAATTATTGTGGGGCCCCATGTGTAGGCCCCCTCGCCGCGTTAGGCCGCAGCCACATTTTCATATTTTTTCGTGAGGGAAGTGAGGTTCAGGCAAACGGGTGGTCGGATCAGGTTGTTTTGTTCCCCCGCTTTCCGCAAAAAAGCTTAAAGTGGACATTTCTTGTTCACACTCTAACATACCAAAACTTCAAGAATCCCTTGCAAAAACAAGGTTAAAAGTGGACATCGCGCGCGAAGGGACGAAATTCTTCCAAAAACCTGAGTTTCGTGCGATTTTTAACATAAAAACACAAAAAACCAATGTTTTTTTGTGTTTTTAATGCAAAATTTCAGCCCGCGCGCTCTTGCGGATTCGTAGGAAACCCAACACTTTTAAACAATTTTGTCAAACGGGCTTTTGCGAGCAACTTTTTCGAACTTCTGCGACAACGGTTGCGCACCTGCCAGGGCCATCATCCCTGTCAAATAATACCATGCGGGACACATTCGTTTTTTCTTCGCGCGCGCACGCCGTCGTCGTCGGCCGCGGGGCCCTGAATAGTAGCCACGGTCGTCCGCATGCCACGAAGTGAAGTGTCCGAACGTCATAGGGCGGGAAGCTGGGTGTGGGTGGTGGCGAAGAGTCGTTTGGAAATTTGGTAGAGCTTGAACCGGCCCCCCCACAAAGTGGGGGTATTGCCCGCCTCCTATGAAAACCCTGGCACTGGTGAGAACGGAGTGTCCCCACGTGCTAGTAATTGTTGAACATTATTAATTCTAAAGAATAATTATTGTTGGGCCCCCTGGTGCGCGCCCCCCCTGCGCCGCCTAGGCCGCAGCTACATTTTCATCATTTTCGTGAGGAAGCCTCAGGTAATTCGAGGTGTGTCAAGATCCGGTTGTTTTGTTGAAATCCGCTTTCCCTTGCAAAAAACACTATAAAATGACATTTCTTGTTCTAATATAATCAAATTTCAAGAATCCCTTGCAAAAAATAAGGTAAAGTGGACATTCGCGCGCGCAAGACGAAATCCTTCCAAAAGCTTAGTGTTCGGAGCGATTTTAACATAAAAACATCAAAAAACCAATGGTTTTTCAACAAAAAAATGTCAAAATCTCATCCCGCGCGCTCTTGCGGATTCGTAGGAAACCCAACACTTTTTTAAACATTTCTGTCAAACGGGCTTTTGCGAGCAACTTTTTCGAACTTCTGCAACAACGGTTGCGCACCTGCCAGGGCCATCATCCCTGTCAAATAATACCATGCGGGACACATTCGTTTTTTCTTCGCGCGCGCACGCCGTCGTCGTCGGCCGCGGGGCCCTGAATAGTAGCCACGGTCGTCCGCATGCCACGAAGTGAAGTGTCCGAACGTCATAGGGCGGGAAGCTGGGTGTGGGTGGTGGCGAAGAGTCGTTTGGAAATTTGGTAGAGCTTGAACCGGCCCCCCCACAAAGTGGGGGTATTGCCCGCCTCCTATGAAAACCCTGGCACTGGTGAGAACGGAGTGTCCCCACGTGCTAGTAATTGTTGTTGTTGTTGTTGTTGTTGTTGTTGTTGGTTGTTGGTTGTTGTTGTTGTTGGTTGTTGTTGTTGTTGTTGTTGTTGTTGTTGTTGTTGTTGTTGTTGTTGTTGTTCGCGAGGACACTACTGGAGGCCCGTTGCTCGACCCCCCCCCCCGAGCAACACCACGGGGCCACGCACGGGCCCTGCAGGGCCCCTGGTCCGAGCAACGCCACGAGGCCTCGCCAGGCCGCTGCGGGGGTCTGCAGGGCCCGGCGGCGTTGCTCGGCAGGTCCTTTCGGGACTGCTGCGGAGCCCCATACAGGCCCCAAAGGGCGCACCCCTCTCACGGATCGTGGCCCTGGCCCCACAGGGAGCTCCACCGAGGTTTGATTTGGGCACACCCCTCTCGAGGATCGTGGCTCAGTGAGCTCCACCGAAGCTTGGTTTCGGCGCACCCCTCTCACGGATCGTGGCCCTGGCCCCACAGTGGGCTCCACCGAGGCTCAATTTCGGCACACCCCTCTCGAGGATCGTGGCCCTGGCCCCACAAGGAGCTCCACCGAAGTTTGATTTCGGCGCGCCCCTTTCACGGATCGTGGCCCTGGCCCCACAGGGAGCTCCACCGAGGTTTTTTCGGCACACCCCTCGAGAGGATCGTGACCCTGGCTCCACAGAGAGCTCCTCAGAGGCTTCATTATGGCACACCCCTCTCGAGGATCATTTTGGCACACCTTTCTGCAGGGTCCTGCACGATTCCATCGGAACCGCAGAGGGAGCCTATAGGATCCTTACAGGGTCCTGCACGGTTCCATAGGAATCCTACAGGGATCCTATAGGGTCCGTGCAGGGCCCTGCACGACTCCATCGGAGTCCTATAAGGAGGAACCTATAGGATCCTTACAGGGTCCTGCACGATTCCATCGGAGTCCTATAAGGAGGAACCTATAGGATCCTTACAGGGTCCTGCAATATTCCATAGGAACACCCTATCGGGGTCCCATAGGATCCTTAGAGGGTCTTGCACGATGCCATAGGAACCCTAGAGGGATCCTATAGGATCCTTGCAGGGTTCTGCACGATTCCATCGGAACCCTAGAGGGATCCTATAGGATCCTTACAGGGTCCTGCGCGATTCCGCAGGAACCCTAGAGGGATCCCATAGGATCCTTACAGGGTCCAACAGGTTTCCATAGGAAACCTCGAGGGATCCCATAGGATCCGTACAGGGTCCTGCACGATTCTATAAGAATCCTTTAGGGGTCTTATAGGATCCTTACAGGGTCCTGCACGATTCCATCGGAACCCTATAGGGATCCGATAGGATCCTCACAGGGCCCTGCAGGATTCCATCGGAACTCGATCGGGATCCCATAGGATCCTGACAGGGTTCCTGCACGATTCTGTAGGAACCCTAGAGGGATCCTATAGGATCCTTACAGGGTCCTGCACGGTTCCATAGGAATCCTATAAGGATCCTATAGGGTCCGTGCAGGGTCCTGCACGATTCCATAGGAATCCTATAGGAATCCCATAGGATCCTAACAGGTCCTGCATGATTCCATAGGAGTACTATAAGGAGGAACCTATAGGATCCTTACGGGGTCTTGCACGATTCCATCGGAACCTCAGGGGGATCCCATAGGATCCTTAGAGGGTCTTGCACGATTCCATAGGAACCCTAGAGGGATCCTATAGGATCCTTACAGGGTCCTGCACGATTCCATCGGAACCCTAGAGGGATCCTCTAGGATCCTGACAGGGCCCAACAGGTTCCCATTGGAACCTTATAGGGGTCCTATAGGATCCTTACAGGGTCCTGCACGATTCTATGGGAAGCCTATAGGGATCCTCTTGGATCCTTACAGGGTCCTGCACGATTCCATAAGAACCCTAGGGGGATCCTATTGGATCCTTACAGGGTCCTGCACGATTCCATAGGAACCCTGGAGGGATCCTATAGGATCCTTACAGGGTCCTGCACGATTCTATAGGAGCCTTATTATAGGGATCCTCTAGGATCCTTACAGGATCCTACAGGATTCCATCGGAACCTTCATAAGGGTCCTATAGGATCCTCACAGGGCCCTGCAGGATTCCATCGACACCCTATAGGGATCTTATAGGATCCTTACAGGAGCCTGCACGATTCCATAGGAACCCTATAAGGATCCTATAGGATCCTTACAGGGTCCTGCACGGCTCCACAGGAATCCTATAGGGATCCTATAGGATCCTGTCAGTTTCGCCTGAGACATCCTCGCAACTCTTGGCTTGGGGCATTTTTCGCCTTAGACATCGTCGCAACTCTGGGCCCATGTATGTCCTGACCTATGGTGATCTTCGACTCGCCCGAGACATCCTTGTAACTCAGAGCTCTTCGTTGTTTTCCTTTTGCTTCTTTTTGTTTATAGGCGTCGAAGGAATCTGCGCATCCCCCCTGTGACCTGACGAACGGTTGTGACGAGCAGTTCTGGTGAGTGGTTGGCAAGTGGATTCGAAATGATGTTCCCGCCGGGGGGCAGCCAGCGCACGCGCTGCGGGGCAGCCGACGCGCTCCCGCGGCGCCAAGAGGGCGGCGAGCGCGCGCAAGGAGCAGGCAGAGCATTGAAGGGCATTCCCTGTTTTTGTCGCTGCGCCATTGTAGAACTCCCTTGGTAGAGTCCTTGGCGGCGTCGGCGTTGACGACGGCGGCGACGACGAAGCGCCCCGTGGCAGCGGCGACGGCGAAGGCGATGCCGACTACGGTACGACGAACGCGGCGACAGCGACGAGTAAGATGACGACGCGACAGCGTCGACGGCGACGGTGGCGCGGACGACGTGTGCGGGGGCGACCGCAACGACGGCGACGACGGCAGCGGCGGCGGCGGCGTCCACGATGGCGATGCGACGACGACGACAGCGACGACGATCACCACCGCTGCGGCGGCGACGTGGACGACGTCGATTTCCTATGTGGTTTTTTGTGAACCTTATGTGGGGTCCGGCGACGGGGGGGAAAGGCAGGGGCAAGATAATGAGAAGGCAACGAGGAGGGCGGGGACGAGGCAGAAAATGAGGAGAAGGACCACGCAACGACGACGACGCCATCATCGGAAACGGTGGCGGCGACGGCTGTCACGACCACCAGGGTGAAAGCGGCGCGTGCCGCGATGATGGTCAACGACGACAACGATGACGACAGCGCCGGCGGCCTTGGCGGCGCCGGCAACGACGACACCGACGACGACCATGCCCAAGACAATGGCGACGACGGCGGCGACAGCGGCGGCTTCGGCGGCGGCGGCGACGACGAGGACAGCGGTGGTGATGACGACGACGAAGAAGACGACGACGACGACGACGACACGGAGACGACGACGACGGGTACGATGTCAATGACGACGCCGACGACGACGACGATGGCGACGAGGAAACACCCCCAGCGCGACAACTGGGAGGCCAGAGTTTCGCAGATGTGTCAGGTGAAACGGCATTTCGGAGGTCAGAGTCGGGAAGATGCCCCTGGCGCAGTCGGTCAGACCACCTCGCACGCGGCACCTCGGATATCAGAGTTGCGAGGAAGGCCGCAGGCAAAACAGGCTGGACCATTGCAGGTCTCCAAGCCCAGAGTCGCGAGGATGTCCCAGGAGGCGCGAGGATGTCTCAGGCGAACTTGGTCGGACCACTTCCCGTGCAGCATCTTCGAGCCCTGGTGTTGCGAGGATGTCTCAGGCGCAATTGGATGGGCAACCTCTTGCGCGGCATCCGTGAGCTCCGAGCGGCGAGGATCTCGCAGGCAAAATTGGCTGGATCACTTTAAGTCCGGACACTTCGGAGCCCCATCGAATATGTCCCAGGCGAAAAGGGCCGGACCATCTCAGGTCACGGCATCTCTCAGCCCAGAGTTGTAAGACTGTCTGAGGCGAGGCGGGCTGGACCATGTCAGATCAGGGCATCTTCGAGCGCAGTGTTGCGAAGACGTCTCCGGCGAAACGGGCCAGACCACCCTGCGCGCAGCATCTCGAAACCCAGAATTTCGAGGATGTTTCAGGCGAAATTGGCCCGACAACCTCGCGCGCAGCATCGTTGGGCTCAGCGTTGCGAGGATGTCTCAGGCGAAATTGGCTGGACCACCTCAGGTCAGGGCATCTCTGAGCTCAGAGTGGCGAAAATGCCTTTGGAGAAAAGGGCTGGACCACTCAGGCCACGGCATCTCGGAACCCAAAGGTGGGAGAGGATGTCTCACGCGAAACGAGCAACACCACCTCAGGTCATGGAGTTGCCGAGCCCAGAGTTGAGAGGATGTCTCAGGCGAAATTGGCCAGACCACCTCAGGTCGGAGCATCTCTGAGCTCAGAGTCGTGAGGATGTCTCGTGCGAAAGTCTACGGCGAAGGTAGCAGTGTGGGCGAAGGTATCGTCGCCCATAACTCGCAGCGCAGCGCGGCACATCTGAACATAATCCCAGTCAGCGCAGTTGTCTGGGGAACCAAGCGAACGGAGTCCAAAGCCGCCTCTGGCGCGTGCCAGCCGAGTGTTGATGGGGATCCAGTCACGTTCAAGCTCCGAGATGCCCTGACGTGAGGTGTTCTGGAACATTTCTTCCAACACGTCCTCACACCGTTGGGTTCCAAGATGCGTTTCGCGAGGTGCTCGCGACTGAGATATCCTTGGAACCCCAGGCTCCAAGATGCCCCGACTTGAGGTGCGTTGGCCCGATTCGGCTGATCACAACTCAGGGTTCCTAGAAGCTGTTCGCGAAGTGCTCAGGCCCGTTTCGCTTGAGACATCCTCGGGATCTCCAGGAAAACCAGTCTGGTTTTCCTGGTGATGCTGTTGTCGATGGTGATGATGGTGACCATCCTATTTTAGAGAGACAACACATATAATCTCCATCACCACCAGCACCATCACCATCATCATCATCATCATCATCATCATCATCATCATCATCATCATCATCATCATCAGCAGCAGCAGCAGCATCATCATCATCAGCATCATCATCATCACCATCACCATCACCATCACCGTCACCGTCACCATCATCTTCCGTACGACATGGCTCAAGCCAGGCAATGTCGTCGTCCCCTGCGCCCCTCTTCGAGCCGCGCGGCCCACTTCAGCCCTGCGGCCTCCTCGAACCGTGCGGCCTCCTCGAACCGTGCGGCTCCCTCGAGCCGCGCGGCTTCCTCGAGCCGCGCGGCCCCTTCGAGCCGCGCGGCCCCCTCGAGCCCCGCGGCCTCCTCGAGACTTGCGGCCCCCTCGAGCCGCGCGGTTTCATCGAGCCGCGCGGCCCCTTCGAGCCGCGCGGCCTCCTCGAGCCCCGCGACTTCTTCGAGCCGCGTGGCCCCCTCGAGCCCTGCGGCCCCCTCGAGCCCTGCGGCCCCTTCGAGCCCTGGTTGCAACAGCTCGGGCGCCGAAGCCGACGTAGTAGTGTCCGACGCCGACGACGCCGACGCCGACTACGCCGACGGAGTTGCCGACGCCGCTGGAGTTGCCGAGGCCGGCGGTTGCAAACATGTCTCCAGCAGCGGTTCCAGCAGCAGCTCCAGCCGCGGCTTCGCAGAGAGCAGCGGCTCCAGCAGCGAGGCGTCCGTAGCTGAAACAGCGCAGGCTGTCCATGGGCCTGGGGGAGCACGTCAACAGCCACGACTACCCAAAGCACGTCATGACTTGCGGCGCGTGAGAATTTTGGACAACAAACAAGATGTCTTGGAGCGCCACCCTGTCTGCGACGAGCCCAGTGACCCTGAAGCCTGAAACTTGCATGGGCTGCGCAGGTGGTCAATTTGCAGTATGCTTGTTGTGCTCGGCGTTCACGTGCTCTCGTTGCAAATCCACCATTGGCCAGGGTGGCGGGAGTTTCCGACGTCGCGAGAACCTCGTGCACTACGCGCAGAGCGAGGGGCGCCAGGCAGCAGAAGCGGCGCGGCAAGAGCGGGTTCGAGTGGGAGGCGCGCGCTAGGGCCCCCCTGTGCAGGCGTTCCAAGCCGCAGCAGCCGCGACAGCTTCTTGGATATCAGCTGCAACAGCTGCGCAACAGCCACAGCCGTCCCAAGCCGCAACAGCTGCCGACCCGCGCCCTGGTTGCCGCGCAGTGGCCGCCGCCCGCGCACTCTTGGAGACGTCCAGTTCCATCAGAAATTTCGATGCGCGGCGGGGCGCGTTCCTCGGCTCGGGGGCTACCGCGGAGCTTTGGAGTCTTCGCAAGAGCGCCGCCAGGTGGTGTCCGTAATGGCTCAATGCGAAAAACTCAGAACCCAGAGGATTCTCAAAGAGAGTGTGGTTTTCGGTTGGCGCGGACGGTCTCGACCGCGCGTGCCGGGCCGAGATCGGCACCGCGCTGCGGTCTATTCCAAAGACCCTGGACTTTCTCCCGAGCGACGGTCTCAGGGCAGGCTGGCTGGAACAGCTGGGCCCTGAAGGGACCTGGATCGTGGACCGGGCGATCGGGGCGCGGGAGTTCCCACGGGCCGTGGATTGCGACGGCAAGGCCCCCATGCTGGAGGAACGCGCGCGTCGCGCGGGCCAGGCGGCAGGGGGGGGGGCGGGCGTGGAGCTGCACGAGCATGTGCGAGAGGAGATGCGGGCATGGTGCAGCGATGGGGCGGATCAATACGCACCCCTGGCTGCAACGGGCACGTTCTCGCGGCTGGCGTTTCACGCTTGGGGCGAAGCGCATTCGGCCCAGAAGCTGCTCGGCAATTCAATGACAAAGGAGGGCAGCGATATCGCGATATCTGACATGCAGCTGGTAACGGGCAAGCAGCCTCCAAGTCTGGCCAGGTGTCTGACTGCGCCCAGCGCGTTCCGCACCGCAGCGGGGGCGCGCCAGCTGGAAGGCGAGATCGCGTTCGCCCAAAACTATGGTTGGGCCCCCCCCCCCAGCGTTTCAACAGTCGGGCGGGGCCCCTGGCGCGGGAAAGCCGACGTTGGAGCGTCGCATTTAATGCGCTCGGAGAGGAATCCAAGGAGAGCGAGGATCGGCGCATTCGCGCCCGATCTTTCCTGGAAGGGCTCGGGGGCGAGAACAGCTCGCGTCTGCTGCTCGGCGGCTGGCCGGCGGACTTGGCGGCGGAGCATTACTCGCGGGCCGCAACTGGGGGCGCGGGCGACCCCGCCGCCGCCGCCGCCCATGCCAGGGCCGCCTCGTTCCTCGCAAGGCTGAACACGTTGTTCATCGATGGGGCGACGTTGGGCACCCCCTGCAGTTTCATTGTCATCGCCCTCGAGCTTTTGCGGCAGATGTCCAGGTGCCCATGCCGCAACGGCGCGCACATTGTAGGCGTCGGCGATTTGATCGCGGCGCCCCAGGCCAGGGGAACCGCCCGCGCGGCCGAGCGACGGGCGCAGGTGATCGCGGCGAACGCGAAGGAGAACATGAAGCTGCATCGGCCAGACCATTATTGGTCGCATGATTGCGCGGCGCCCCGTTTGCCTTCTTCTTTGTCTGCAACAGACGCGGGCGCAACTGAGTCTGCGTCAGAGGCCGAGGCACGTTTGATGCGCATCTGCAAGGGGGGCAGGCTTTCCTAAGCGGCAGGCCATCGCCCAGCTGCGGCGCATTTTGAAGCGCGCCGAGATGCATCGTCGAGATGGGGGCGCCGCGCGGCAGGCTTGGGCCGCGGTGCAGCGGAGTGGCCTGAGAGTGCCAGCGGCCGGCGGCCGGTGGAGCTCTTTTTCGTGTGGAAGACGTCCACGGGCAACGTGGGGCGGCGATTGCGCCGTTTCTCCGAGCACCATTGCCCCGACAGGGTTCGAATGCTCGACGTGCCCGCGGAGGACTGCGCCCTCGCGGGCGCGGCGTCCACCGGCAGTTCCCGCGCGCGTGGCTGGAGCAGCGCAAGCGGGGCGAGCCTGGCAGGCGCCGGCGCAAGCGCGTGCTCCAGCAACACGAGCGCTCAATTTGAAAGACCGCAGCAGCGAGCAGGGCCGAGAGACCGACAAGGGAATCACGAGGGAGCCTCGGCCAAGACGTCGGTCAGAGGTAGGCTTCGGTCGCAAGCGAGCAGCTGCCATCGACGCTATGGCGGCCGCTTCCCCGAGCCAGCGCACTCGCCTTGTCGCGGAGGCCGCCCCCGATCTCGCTGCGGCGGCGCAGGAGGCGGCCCAGGCGAGCGTCGCAGATCCAGCCCGCCCGTCTGCAACAGTCGTCGGCTCTGTCGCCAAGCGGGCGGCCAGGGCGCGAGGGCGCAATCTTGGAGGAGCGAAGGCCGCCGCCAAGGCCAGGGGTGCGCGGGAGAGGAAAGTCTCGCGCAGTGCCACGCCAGGCCCTGCGGGCCGTGACGCTTACCTGGCCCCCGCGCGCCACTTTTCTGGCATCATGCTATCTATAAATATACATCTATACTTGTATACAGTATACACTCCTATATAGGTGCATGCATATATGCAAGACTATAGGTATGTATGTGTATGTATGTGTGTATGCGTGCATGTATGTATGTGTGTACGTATGCTTGTATGTGCGTGCGCATGTATGTTTTTGTACGTTTGTTTGCATGTATGTCTGCATGTACGTATGAATGTATGTCTGTATGCATGTACGTCTGTACGTATGAAAGTATGCGACTATACATGCATCTAGAAATTTGTGTTTACACACACATATATATACACCTGGCGCGTGTGTGCCCAGGTTCATACAACAAACTGAAAGGGCGTTTGAAGCCGGAAAACACCATGACTGCAGGATCGGAAATGGAGAAAGGAAAGCTGGGGCGGCGCTGGGGCGGCGCCGCCAGGGCGTGCCTAAGAAAAGGGGAAGAGGCAGGAGGTGAACGCAACAGAATCTAATATCGAGGTCGCAAGCGAGCGCAAGTGGGGTTGCCACACCTTGCGATGTGTGCACCAGGGCCCCCCGGGAAACGTCAGGAGGCCCGACTTGGATACCGGAAAAGGTTCCAGGAGGCCCCGGGATTGTAAGTGTTGTGTGTGTGTGATGTGTGCTCTGTGTTGTGCGTGTTTCCTGTGCGTTGTAGGTGTTGTGTGTGTGTGTGTGTGTGTGTGTGTGTGTGTGTGTGGGGGTGTGTGTGTGTGCGTGCGTGCGTGTGTGCGTGCGTGCGTGCGTGCGTGCGTGTGTGTGTGTGTGTGTGTGTGTGTGTGTGTGTGTGTGTGTGTGTGTGTTTGTGTGTGTGTGTGTTATGTTTGTGTAGCGTGTGATGTGTTGGGTGTGACTTGTGTCTTTGTGTGTGCATGTAGTTCCGAGGCCCCAGGAGGCCCCAGGAGGCCCCAGGCGGCCTCAGGAGGCCCCAAAAAACCCCAGGAGGCTCCAGAAGACCCCAGGAGGCTCCAGGAGGCCCCAAGAGGCTCCAGGAGGCCGCAGGAAACCCCAGGTGGTTCCAGGAGACCCCCAGGAGGTTCCGATGCGGGGTCTGGGGTACCAGAAGGTACAGAAAGCCCCAGGAGGCCCCAGGAGGTTCCAGGAGGTTCCCAAGAGGCTCCGAGGCGGGGTCTGGGGTACCAGAAGGTACGTCGGGGCTCGATTTTGGGAGGATGTCTTAGGCGAAATCGCCATTCTTTGTGAATCGGGGTTAAAATCATTGAAATTACAATGTGCTTTTTTGAGGTTTTATGTTAGAATGTTGAAATTCCCCATATGTTTTTGGACCCTGACGTCACGATCTGCGTTAGGGGTGACACCGATTTTCAGAATTTCGAGGATGTCCCTAGCAAAACGGCCAGACAAATCGCGGCCGCGGCGCCCCGCGTACGCACTAATCGGCTCTGAGCTCTACTCCCTCGGAGAGGTGCGTGTGTGTATGTATATATATATATATATATATATATATATATATATATAATGTATGTATGATGTATGTATGTATGTATGTATGTATGTATGTATGTAGTATGTATGTATTATGTAGTATGTATGATGTATGTATGTATGTATGTATGTATGTATGTATGTATGTATTGTATTATGTATGTATATATGTATACATAAATATATACTAGATGTATAGATATATATATATATATATATATATATATATATGCACAGGCCCGCGGTCCCCAAACATGTGTCCCCAACTGGGGGACTGGGAAGTTCCGTGGGTTTTGCCGAGGCGCCGGGGGCCCCCTAAGATCGCCCGAAGACGGCCCCAGAATCGCCAAACATGGCGCTTCCAGATTGCGGGAACGACCAATGACGGCCAAGACGGCCAAGGCGGCCAGAATTAGCCCCTGACTATCCAAGAGGCCTCCAAGACGCCCCCAGAAACCTCCTAGATAAGATGCTTCCAAAGGAGTCCCGCGAGGCACAACTTGTTAATGATTTTCCAAGTTCTAAGTTCCAAGTTTTCGCCTTTTCAGTGTTCTGACGCTCCACGACGACCCAAGATGTCATATTGTCCGCTCCAAGACAGCCCCAGGGGCTTCGAAGACGGCCCCAAGACGGCCCAAGGGGGCCCCAAGACGGCGCCAGAGGCGCACAGGACGGCCCGAAAGGGCCCTATGGAGCTCCTCCGAAGGTCCCAGTGGCGCAGCCCGCATGCGTCCGCCGCACCCGGTACAGCGCTTTGTGGCCCCATGGGGAGCTCCACCGAAGGCCCCAAGTGGCGCACCCCGCATGCGTCTCCCACACCAAGTACACCGATCGTGGCCACATAGGGAGCTCCACCGAAGGTTCCACTGGCGCACCCCGCATGAGTCCCTCCCACCCAATACAGCCTTTCGTGGCCCCATAGGGAGCTCCACCGAAGGTCTCAATTGCGCAGCCCGCATGCGTCTCACCCACCGAGTACTTCGCTTTGTGGCCTTATAGGGAGCTCCGACGAAGGTCCAGTGGCGCAGCCCGCATGCGTCTCCCCCACCAGTGCAGCGCTTCGTAGTGTGGCGCATGCGTCTCCCCCACCCAGTACATTGTTTCGTGGCCATACAAGGAGAGAGCTCCAGGACGGCCCACGAAGGGCCCAAGACGGCCGCAAATGTGGGCCCGGGGCCCTCGGGGAGCCCCGCCAAGGAGGCTCCAAGAGGCTCCAGAACAGACCCGGGACGCCCGAAGGTCGCTCCCAGACACCCAACATGGCTTCCAAGGCGGCTTCTGAAGCCCCCAAGACACCCCAAGCGACGCCCAATAGGGCCCCACAGAGAGCCCCAAGGGGCCAAAATAGCCCCATTCCCTTTCTGTAAAACGTATATGTTTAACATATTGCTTGTTTTCGCTGTCGGTCCGGCCCAGGACGCGCCCCAGAGGGACCCAATATAGCCCCAGAGAGCTCCAGGACGGCCCACGAAAGGCCCAAGACGGCCGCAAATGTGGGCCCCGGGGCCCTCGGGGAGCCCCGGGGCCTCGCAGAAGATCGCCAGAAGGCGCCAAGGAGGCCCCCAGAGGATATATGTGGATGAATACCAGGTCCCCAGCCCGGGGGCCCCGCCCACCTCAAAACCCTTGGGCCCCCCTTTTTCAATACCCCCGCCCTGGCGCCTCCAAGTCAGGAAGCACCCAAGATGTCCATGAGGGCTCCGAGACGCCACAAGATCGGTCCAATACAGTCAAGATAGTCCTTACACGGCCCAAGAGGCTTCCAAGACACCCCAAAAGGCCTCCAAGAGGCTTTTTCAAGAGGGCCACAAGAGGCTAACAATTGTTGTTTTTCAAGGGTTGAGTGGGAGGATGTTTTGTGGTTCTCACCTGTGCGGTTTCCTGGCGCTCCAAGATAGCCAAAGAGACTCCCGAGATCGCCCAAAGACGGCCCAAGAGGCTCCCAAGACGGCCCCAAGACAGCCCAAGAGGGACCCAAGCAGCCCAAGAGGCCTCCAAGACGGTCCAAGATAGCCCCAAGACGGCTCTAAGAAGGGACCCAGGCAGGGAATCCGAACGGACTTTTCGAGCCTTCGGCCCCAGAAAGCTCCCAGGAGACTCCAAGAAGCGCCCCGGAGGCCCCCAAGACGACGCCAGAAGCCCCCGAAGGGCTCCCAAGATGCATGTCACGGGTGCGCGACAAACAGATGCCATGGGCCATGCTGGTGGTCTCTCCCCCTGTGCTGGTCTCGCGGGAGACGCTGCAGGATCCCATGTTCCCTTGGTTCATCGTCAGGCTTCGAGCCTCCATTAGGATACGCTTCTTCGCCGTCTTCGGCCCCGGGTGGGCGCCGTGCCTTGTGGAGGCTATTTTCCACCATCGCGGGCCCCGGCGATGAGGAGGAGGAGGAGGAGGAGGAGGAAGAGGAGGAGGAAGAGGAGGACGACGACGACGAGGAGAAGATGGAGTGGTTTTCGGAAGCCCGTTGAGGGTTCGGAAGTCATCGTGGCTTACCACCAGCTCCCAGAGATCGGTCTTGCCTTGCTCTACCCCGATGCCATTGCATTCCCCGTGGGATCTGGTTCTCCCCTGACCGTGGTAGTACAAATATTAGGTGGGAAATTCACAGGTTCATGACGCGTCCTTCAGGATGCACACGATCCCTGCTTCTGACTTGCTTCCTCCTGCTCCCTCCTTCTCCTGCTGCTCCTTCCTCCCACCCTCCCTCCCTCCCGGGGCTGCGTTCCCCCCGCCCCGGCCCGACCGGGGCCGCATTCGCATCTTCTTGGAGTAGTTTTTTGCCCCGGTTCCTGTTTCTCGACGGCCCCTGGTTCCGAAACCGGCTCCCCCAAAATGAAAGGCAGGAGAGGCCCCGAGGGAACGCCGTCGGCGTCGCGTCGGGCCCGCCGCGCCGCCCTCGAGGGCGGGCGCCTCCCGTCCGTGCGGAGGCCGTTGAGGCCCGGGGCAGAGTGCAGGACCCAGTCCCTCTCGCTCTGGGAAGGAGAAGCGACACCCTCACCACCACCACCACCACCACCACCACCACCACCACCACCACCACCACCACCACCACCCCCACCACCACCACCACCAACACCACCACCACCACCACCACCACCACCACCACCACCACCACCACCACCACCACCACCACCACCACCACCACCACCACCACCACCACCACCACCACCACCACCACCACCACCACCACCACCACCACCACCACCACCAGGGGAGCCACCTTCATCGAGAAGGTCCGCGATGCCCCTTCAAGCTGGAGGTTGGGGATGTCTCGAGCGGGGAGGTGTGGCCACACCACCAGGGGGCATCCCCTGGCTCCTCGCCCTGGTGGTGGTGGTGGTGTCGCTTTTCTTTGCTCCCACCTCGCGTCGGGACAAAAAAACACGACGGGAAGCTTTTGCACAAGTTCCAGCCTCCAGGGGGCCCTTGCGGGGCCCCTGGACCGTAAGACACAAGGCGGGATGAACAGGCGGCCCTGGGAAGTCGTCCGGATATGCTGGGCCCACGTTGTGAACATATCCCGGCGTCGAGTGTTTTGCGAGGTGGAGGAGGGGGATGAGGAAGAGGGATAAGGAGGAGGAGGAGGAGGAGGAGGAGGAGGAGGAGGAGGACGAGGAGCAGGCGGAGATGGAGGAAGAGGAGGAGGAAGAAGAGAGGGAGGAAGAGGAAAAGGAGGAGGAGGAGGAGGAGGAGGAGGGAGGCGGGAGGAGGAGGGATATGAGGGGGAGGGAGGATGATGATGAGGATGAGTAGGAGAAGGAGGATGATGAAGATGAGGAGGAGGAGGAGGACAAGAAGAGGATGAGGAGGAGGAGGAGGAGGAGGAGGAGGAGGAGAGAGGAGGAGAGGAGGAGCGGTAGAGGAGTGGAAAGGAGGGTAGGGGGAGGATGCGGGGCTATATGGAGGAGGACGGAGTGTGAGAGAGGAGGGAGGAGGAGAGGAGGAGGAACAGGAGGACGAGGAGGACGAGGAGGAGGAGCGGAGGAGGAGAAGGAGGAGGGACGACGGACCGGGTCGAGGATGCGAATGGGAGAGGGGGGGAGAAAGAGGGGGAGGAGGAGGGGGGGAGGGGAGGGGGGAAGAAGAAGGACGGGGGGAGGAGGGGAAGGAGAAGGAGGGGGAGGAGAAGGAGGAGGAAG
>CAUYUJ010003878.1:30000-55000 GCA_963575745.1 Prorocentrum cordatum
TTGATCGCTTCCACAAGTCCATTGTTGATAGATGCGTGATATGTGGATTGCGTATACCGCATGCCCGTCGGCATGTGCACGTTCGTGTGCATGGCCGCGTACCGTGCGCACCTCTGTCTGTGCCTCTCTGCCGTTTCTTCTCTGCCCCGCTGCGGCCTCCCCCTTGTGGCTATCGTACGTCTGTGACTACGATGGGCCCGCGGTGGCCGATAGGCGGAGTGTGACCCCAAGCATTGCCGAGTCCGACCGACATCTTGAACACAGAAGTGCGCTCTGAGCGTTTCTTCGGAGAAATCGGAAGTGCACGCCACACGTCCCCCTCGGAGGAATCGGGAGTGCACGCCGAACGCTGAACAACAGCGTATAAGAGTGCACCTCACCTCGACGTGCACTTTGAACACTCTGCCGTATAGCGTGCACCTCCAATTCCGATGTACACGCTGAACGTCACGTGCTGACCGTAGTTCTCGAGGTGCTCCCTGCCGTTCCGTGCGTGCTGGCTTCGGCAGGCAGGGCGTCGAGCTCAGAGCACGTCCGTCCGTTACGCAGCGCTTGTCTCCCCGACCGCTCCGCTCGCTCCTGCACGCACCGGCCCCTGCTGCTTGGATCGGCGGCGGAAGTGAGAAGGAGAAGGCCTTCCCGGAAGGTTGAGGAGGGGGAGGAGGGGGAGGGGGAGGGGGAGGAGGAGGAGGGGGAGGAGGAGGAGGAGGAGGAGGAGGAGGAGGAGGAGGAGGAGGCGGAAGCCCCCTGGCCTTGCGAGAAGCTTCTCAGCCTTTCCCGAAGACGCCGAAAAACTCCTCAGAAGGCGCGAGGGCTTCTGAGAGGCCCCGCCGCCTTCTGAGAAGGCCTTCTCCCTCTCGCTACCCCCCTCGCTCGCCGCCGATTGGAAGGTGCGGCTGACGCCGGAGTTCCCTGGGGCTTCGGCCTTGCACACGTCACCACATCGAGTGGTCGATTCGAGCTCAGGCGCGACGGCGGAAGCTGGCGCAGCAGGGAGCGGCGTCCAGACACTGGCCCACATCGCCAGCGTGGTCCCAGAAGGGGCAGCATGCTGGCTGCATCGGAGCTCACACCACATCTCGGGCCCCCTCGCATCGAGCCCTCTCGAGCCCCCTTTTGCTGCTGCTGCTGTTTCTTCCCTCCCTTCAGCTGTTTCCGGGTAGTCTCCCTGTATAGATTGGTCCTCCCCCCATCGGCGCCAGGCCCTTCTTCTTCTTCTTCTTCGTCTTCTTCTTCTTATCATTATCATTATTTGTCTTAGTATTCCTTCTTTTATTATTGTTATTATCATCATTATTATTATTTTTCTTATTCGTATTCTTCTTCTTTTTTCTTCTTCTTCTTCTTCTTTTCCTTCTTCTTCTTCCTCCTCCTCCTTCTTCTTCTTCTTCCTTCTTCTTCTCCTCCTCCTCCTGCTCCAGCTCCTCTTCCTCCTCCTTCTCCTCCTCCTCCTCCTCCCTCTCCTCCTCCTCGCTCTCCTCCTCCTCCCTCCTCCTCCTCCCTCCCTCCTCCTCCTCCTCTCCTCCTCCCTCGCTCTCCCCCTCCTCCCCTTCCTCCTCCTCCTCCTCCTCTCCTCTCCTCCTCCTCCTCTCCTCCTCCATCTCCTCCTCCCCCCCCTCCTCGACCTCCTCCTTCTCCTCGCTCTCCTCCTCCTCCTCCTCCTCCTCCTCTTTTTCTCCTCTCGCTGCACCCGCCGCGATTGCTTTTGCCACCCTCTCCCCATCCTCCGTCTCCCTCTCCCTCTCCCTCTCCCTTCCCGCGCGCCTGACTCTCTGCGCCTCTGTGTTCGCTCTGGCCGATCTCCGATGTCCGACGTCCGAGCTCTGCAGGGCTTTTCCGGGCCACGGCCTCGCGCGCCTTGCCCGCACGGACACCGTCACACGCGCTTCACCGCACGAGCCTGCGCGGGCGCTTCGCTCGCTCGCTCGCCATGGGCTCGCTCCTCTGCCGCCGCGGGCCTGTGCGACAGCGGCCGACTGTGCCGCCGTCCGCGCCGGGGTCCCGCAGCCTCCCGGAGCTTGGCGAGCAGCGCACGCGGCGGCCCCTCTGCGCTCCTGCCCAGGGCATCAAGCACAAGAAAAACGAGATCTTTCTCGACGTGGTGGAGAGGCCTGCCGCGGGCCTGCTGCCGGCGACGAGGGCTGCACACAGTCGGCCCGCACAGCAAGGATGCGCAACCTCCCAAGACCCTTGCATCCTTGCCCCTTCGGCCCATCCTTGGCCATTTTCGCCGGCGCGCCCCGCTCGCAGAGTGTCGGCATGACCTTCCAAGGCCCCTGCATCTTCACCGTGCGTCCTGATCATACGGGTTGGCTGCAGATGCCTCTTGGGTTTCCTGGACCGTACCCTGCTCCAGTCGCACCACGGCACCTCTCCAGAGGGCCCGCCCCCTCGACGCCCGGTGGCTCTTGGACCGTACCTCGGGCCTCCTCAGAGAAGGCAGACGTGATGGTCCGATTGCACCACCACCACCGTGGGTAGGACGGGGGAGGAGGGAGGATTGGGAGGTCCTCCTCCTCCTCCTCCTCCTCCTCCTCCTCCTCCTCCTCCTCCCCTCCCTCCTCCAGCTTGGCATCCTGTCGTGCGTCCTTACTCTGCGGGTCGACTGCAATTCTCCCCCTGCCGCGGGCCAGGCCCCTCGTGGGCCCCAGGAGCGGCGTGCACGGGGGGCCCCGCCGCCCCCCACCCCCCCCCTGCACGCTGGTGCCTTCGGCCCCTCCCGCCCCCCGCGCGACGGGTTCCGCCGGCCCCCCCCCCCCCCACTGGTCGTCGTCCTGTGGGCTTGGCGCGGTGGCTGTGGTGTTGGTCGTCGTGGTCGTCGTCGTCGTCGTCGTCGTCGTCGTCGTCCTCATCCCTCACCCCCATCCCATCAGGGGGGGCCGTGAACCCTGCGACCTATCCCATCAGGGGGTGGGGGGCCTGCGAACCCTCGACCCAGGATCACATATGCCTCCCTGGCCGAGCCAGGAGGGCGTATACACCGCTCCAGTGCCCAGAATGGGCTTGGCCAGGGACGTTGAGTATGTGTAGACCTCGTCGGACTATCTTGCGTGCTCTGTACCGTCCGCCTTTCGGCCGCAGGAGGGTCGTCTCGTCGCCACGACTGGGCTTGGGGGCCAACGGCTGACATGTATCATGTTCGCGAGGTGTAGGAGGGTGATGCCAGATGCATGTTTTGGTCAAGTTCCCGTTGGGGTCTCACAGCGACTCTCCGCAGCGATGCGAACAGGTCTGGGCACGAAGTGTGTGGCGCAATTATTTGGCAATTCTATGTATACGTGCCTATATATGTACAGTACATACCTATTCACACATCTGTGAACACATCTATGTACACAACATTACAGTACACTCGAACAGCATTCCGGGCGGCCTCTCGACATACCTTACGGATTTTTTTTTCTTTTTTATTTTTTTCTGTTGTTGACTTTGGAGATATTGGTGGTCATGGTAATCCAGGCCTAGGGGGAGTGAGGATACATAGGAATTTGAGACGAGGACGAGGAGGAAGAGGATGAGGATGAGGAGGACGGACGAGCAGGACGAGGAATGTGCATGCGGATGACGAGCGAATTCGTGTTAGCGGACACCCTGGGGTAAATCACACTCGGACAGCGATAACGCTGATAGTGTTGGCCTCCTAAATGTTTTTTTGTTTGTTTGTATTTTGCCATTGCGAAAGCCAAGGGGACACTGATATAATCCTTCTCGTGCTGGACTGACTTGCAGTGCTCATTTTGTGTATGCGTCCTTCTGCACGTACATATGGATGTGCTTTTGCCGAATGGTGTCTTGTGCTGCATGGAGTGCGTCAGCGTGCCTCAGGTCAAGTCGTACTTCACATTTGTATAGAAGCCCACCACAGGAATCGCCACTGCCGCCATGCTTAGCCATGCATTGTGTTTCTTGCGATGCTCGTACTTGAGCATCGAAACCATATTTGACAGACCCAGGCAACACTGCTGGCTGGATCCTCGGCAGTATGTATCGGAGGTTGATAGGACCACGCGTTGCGAAGCCGACTGGCGAATTGTCCCTTTCGTTTCTTGAGACGATGCTGCGCCCGCAGCAGTTGCGGGCCTGCGCTTGCAGGGTCTGGCCCAGGGTCGTTTTCACTGAAGGGTGTTTTGCTAAAGGGGTCCCCAGACATCCGATGCTTTGATTGTTCCAGTACGGGGTCCCCAAAAGTCCCGACCCATTCCCAGGGGCCGGTTTTTCGTCCTGTGTCGTTTTTTCACAGTCCCGGGGCCTGGCGAGGGGCCCTGGAGGGTAAATATCACCAAACACTTTCCCGTCGCGATTTTTTCCCGATGAGAGCAGGTGAGGTTCAGTCCACCACCCCCGAAGCATCCATGCGTGCGTGAGCGAGGCTCAACCTGCTAGTGTCCGCCAACGGCTCCGTGCTGCGCTCCGAGATCCTGGGGGCGCTCAAGATGAAGTCGTACCTCTCAGGCGCCCAGTAGCCGTGGCTCTCTGCGTGTACGAGTATGGCTCGTCCTCCGCCACTGTCGATTCGTTGGCTTACGCCGCGCCGCCGACCCCTTGGGGTGCTCCGTGCCTGCGGTCGTTTTCAGACCCCGAGACTTTCACAAACGGCCACGAGATGAAAGACTTCGGGCGGCAAGCCAGGGGGGAAGTCAGAGTGGGCGGGCCTTCTCTCAGAAGGCTCGGAAGGCCTCCGGCCTCTCGAGAAGTTCTCGTGGCCTTACCCGACGACAGAACACAGAAGGAGCGCGCCGCACCGGCGATGCATCGGCGATGCGGCTGGATGTGAAGCCCGATTTTCTCCACGCCGTGGGCGCCGATGCATCGCCGACGTCGCCGACGTGTCGCCGACGTATCTCAAGCGAGGAAAAACCACCCGGACCAGACAATTGGCGTTTACTAAACGGCCCTGGACGTTTACTAAACAGCCCTGCCCTGTTCGATTCCTTCTTTGGGCGCGTTTACTAAACGACCTCGCGTGTCGGGGTGGTTATTATGGGGGTTGATTTTTGACTTCTAGTATCGGCGATGCGTTGGCGATGCGGCGCGATCCTCCGAGCCCATCTGCTGGGGCTCCAGTGGGGAGGCCTCTCTGCGCGGCTCCTGGCGTCGCCAGTCTTAGCTCGGGCACGTCCCTCTACACGTTTTGTTCTCGTCCTAACTATGGCAGAACAATAACCAGAGGACGATTTGTTCTCGTATTCTTATACCATTTTTGATTATATTTGGAGTATTATCTTTGACTTTCGTCCAAGAGTTGCCTGCATGGGGGACATGCCCAGCCTCACGCCAGTGCCCCTGCCCAGTCGGCAGCCCCCCTCTGCCCACCCGCCAGCGGCGCACCGTGGGGGCAGGCGGTGAGAGGGGCGGGGCTGCTCAGAAGGCGGTCTGGCCAGTCCGGAAACAGGACGAATACTCAAAAATAGTAGAAAGATAGTCGGGGGACGATTTTTCTATTATTCTTAAAACATTTTGGGGTATTTGACTATTCTTTTTTCAACAAAAAATCCGCCTGTAGGAGGACATGCCCAACCTAAGAGAAGGCGGCCGGGCTTCTCAGAGTTCCTCGCGCCTTCGGATGAGCGGTCCGTGCTTCGCGGAAAAGGCTTGGGAAGCTTCTCTGACGGCCAGAGGCGTCCTGACCTGCCAGCGTTTGCCAACCCTATCGGACACTCCCGCTGGGGTTCACCTGGCTGCACACATCCTTCAACTTCTGAACTCCATCCGATGTTTCAGAAATCCTACCCGCAGGGGTGGGGCTTACATGTGGTAGCCGCCTACCCGAGCCTTCTGAGAAGGCCCGCCTCCTCTGCCTTCCCCCCGGGCGAGCCGCCGAACCTGCCCACTGCGACTTGAGCGGCGGAAGAAAACGGGGTCGGCGGTGCGAGCATTGGCGCGTCAGCTGCTCGTGTGAGGCCGCGCCTAAGCGCCCTCGTTTCCACTGTGGCGTGCCTCGCTGGCGGCCCGCGTACGCCACCGCATAATGTCGCTATGTCAGCGCGCGTTCGACCCGGCTCTTCTCGTCGCTCGCCCGTGCAGCAGCCCGCCTGCCCGATCGGGCAGGGCCAGAGCCCCGAGGCGGCGGGCAGACCGAGCACGACGAGCCACCCGCCCTCGCAAGCAGGAGCCCTCTGGAGGGCCGATGGTGTGACGCGCCAACGCGGCATCCTCAAGGGCGTTCTGCTCCTCCTCCTTCCTCCTCCTCCTCCTCTTCCTGCCGTCCTCCTCCTCCCGTCCTCCTCCTCCCGTCCTCCTCCTCCTCCTCCTCTTCCTCCTCTTCCTCCTCCTCGCTCTCCTCTTCCTCCTCCTCGCTCTCCTCCACCTCCTCCTCGCTCTCCTCCTCCTCCTCCTCCTCCTCGCTCTCCTCCTCCTCCTCGGGTCGCCTACGGCCCCAGGGGAGACCGTGCAGCCGAGGCTCCGCCGCACGCCCCGCCTTGGGGCGGCCTCTGGGCCGACGCGCGCGCGACGCGCGCGCGCGCGCCAGTCAGCCAGCCACGTTCTGCCGAATGTTCCGGCGATGGGCTCCCCCAGGCAGCTCGGCATCCGACGGGCTGCTGGAAACGACAAGCAGCAGACGCGAACCACGGCCACACTACCAAAGATCGAAGAAAAAACAACCACATAAACATGCACTTTTGGCGCTCCGCGCGGATTTCTTGGATCCGCAGGGAGGGAGGTCCAGCGCGGATCCAAGAAATCCGCGCGGAGTGCCAAAAGTTTGTCTTTATGTGGTTTCCTCTTCTACCAGAGCAGGAAGGGTTGGGTGGAGCCGCCACTGCCGACAACAGAAACGGCGGTGCGGCGACGGTATGTTGCCACAGGGGCCGTCACACGACCACGACATTGCCAAATCCGTGGCACCAGTGATGTCATATCAGCCAGCGCTGACTCCAAATATCTAGGGGGACACGAGAAGGACGAGAGGAGTACGGGAGGAGGACGAGCGGAAGTCGGGAGCAGGACGGGAGGAGCACGGGAGGAGCACCATCAGGCAAGCGCAAGCAGGCAAGCGCAGGCAAGCAGGCGCAAGCGAGCAATACAAGCAAGCAAGAGCCAGCGATCAAGTGCAAGCCAGCAAGGGCAGGCAAGAGCAAGCAAGCGAGAGCAAGCACGCAAGGGCAAGCAAGCAAGTGCCATTGGAAAAAAGGGGGGGGGGCCATTGGAAAAGGGGGGGTGCCATTGGAAAAGGGGGGGGGGTCCTAAAGACGAATTGCTTATGATGAGCTAGGACTTCTGTAGGGCAAGCCTGTTTAGAGAACTTGGTTGCACGCAGCATGTCCACCACGATCCAGCGAAGAGAAGCGTGCACATGCAACGATCCTGCCCAGGCCCTTCCTGGGCCTGGGCTCGGTTCAAATGTCTTCCTGGCCGATCTGGGAGGGCGATTGTATCGATCTTGCTCACAGGATTGGCCGTGGCCAGGATCGGTGTACGTGCATAGTCATAGTTTTCTTTTTCGGTCGCACATCATGGGAGCCTTGCATATCCTCGCAATTCCGTCTTTGGCGTCGGTTCGCGTCCATTGGCGTCTGGGAGTCGATTTAGCGTCGACTAGCGTCGATTCGCAAGAGCCGACTTGATTGTATTGGAGGCTTCCATGAGTTTCCACATAACTTTTTCTTCTACGAGATGGTCCCCGTGTGAGCCAGGCTGCTGCAGCATCGAGGAGGCCATGCAGCATCGAGAAAACCATAGCTACCCGCCCCTTGCTCATCTCCGCGCGTGCCTGCCGGGCACGCGCGGCGGTGGTTCTGGCAGGGGCGCCGTGCTCGTGCAGTCGCCCGCCCAAGTAGTTCTTATCTTCGGCGGCGAGCGAGGGGGGAAGTGAGAAGGAGAAGTCCTTCTCAGCAGGTTCGGAAGTCACCCGGCCTTCCGAGAAGTTCTCTGAGCCTTCTCCGAAGACAAACAACAATTTCTCAGAAGGCGCGAGGGCTTCTGAGAGGTCCTACCGCCTTCTGGGAAGGCCTTGTCCTTCTCACTCCCCCCACTCGCTCGCCGCCGATATCTGCAGTGGGGTTCGCCAATGTTTGATAGGGCCGGTTGGTTGGTTTTGATAGGGCCGGTAGGTTCGCAGTGTTGGCTGGAGGGTTGGTTGGCAGAACGGTTTACTTGCTGGTTTGAAGGCCGGAAGGGCTTGGAACAAGGATCGATCGCTCTGCCAAGGACTCGTTGCCTCGAGTGGGAGAATTCGTGCCTGCATTTTGTGTGATCGTGGCCTCGAAGGCGCGGGTCCATTGTTTTTTTTCAGGCGGATCCAGGTCTCGACGGCGTGGTTCTGGCAGCCTGTCGTCCTCGACCCTGTGTGGATGGCTTCTGGAGCCGCCCCCCTTCGTGCCCGGCGGAGCTGTGCCGCTCTGTGCGCAGAACCGGGGGTTGTTGATGGCACGAGCGAAAGAAGGACGTACACGTACATGAATCCATGCCAGCCTCGAGAGTACGCACTGCGCGAATGTTCGTATCGCGCGGCCAGTCTCGCGGATCGAGGGGCCGTGTTCATGTACATAGCTGGGCGCGTACGTCCTTTGTGGCTTCCCTAGATGTAAAACCTCAGGGTTGATGGTGCGTCCGGAATGAACTTGGCATGCTCGCTGTCCTTCTCCAGGCCGGGCAGGGCCGGGGGGCCGCCAGCCCGCGCGCCCAGCTCCCCGACAGAGGGGTTCAGGGATGCTGTGGCTTGAGGAGGGGAGGGATGTCTGGCTCGTTCGAGGGCTCGTATTTACGAATCGATGTGTATATATATATATATATATATCTATATGTATATGTCTGTCTGTCTATTTGTCTGTCTATTTGTCTGTCTGTCTGTCTCTCTGTCTGTATATATGTATGTATGTATGTATGTATGCATGCATGCATGCATGCATGCATGCATGCATGCATGTACGTACGTACGTACGTACGTACGTACGTATGTATGTATCCGTAAGGGGTTCGCCCCATGCCGCCTGCCCCCTGTCTCGGATAATGGGAGATGCAAAAGCTAAATCATGAGGTCTGGGCGCTGCCGTGAAGCAGTGTTGGGACCTGTTTGTTTTTCGACCCTGACCCTACGGATCTGCGTGAGGGGTGCCACCGAATTTCAGAAATGTAGCAAATCCTTTGTGTTTTTGGACCCTGACGTATCTGCGTTAGGGGTGCCGCCGAATTTCAGAAATGTGGCAAATCCCCTTTGTTTTTGGACCCTGACAGATCTGTGTGAGGGGTGCCGCCGGATTTTGGAAATGTGGCGAATCCCTTTTTTTGTATGGAACGAGTTCGGCCCCTGGTTCCATCGCACACATTCGCTGGCCCCAGGCGCACGCGGCGGACGCAGGCGCGAGCAGTCGCCGCGCCGCCGCTTGGCTCGCGCGCGCCGCGGCGCGCCGCAGGCGATGTGGGCAGGCCCGCGCGCCCCCGCGCGCGGCCGCTGCCCGCCGCGGCCGCGCGCAGGTACCACAGGGGCGCGGGATTTGAGCGCGGGGCGCGCGCGACCGCGCGCGTTGGCCGTCGCCCCGCGCGCCGCCGCCTGCTCGTCGCTGCCGCTCGCCGCCGCTCGCCTGCTCGCTGCGTGCTGCGTTGCCCTGCGGTGCTGCTTGCCGCCGCCTGCCTGCTCGTTGCGTGCCGCTTCGCCTTGCGCCGCCGCCTGCCCCTGCTTGCTGCTTCCGCGCGCGCGCGCGCCGGTCTTCGCCGCGCTGCCCTCCTGCCCCTCGTGCAGGTTCCCTCCCCCTTCCTCCCGCGCGCGGTGCTTCGCCGTTGTCAGGTTCCTTCCTCCCTCTCCTCTCCCCCCGCAGGTACCGACTCCCTCGTCATTTTGCCAGACTCGAAAAGATGCCAGGACGACTTCCCGTTACTCTGCTACTGACTACGGGACCTAATTTAAGTCCAGTCTGCGTTTCGGCCTAACGAGGTCGTTGCAGGCGCGATTCGACGCCGACGCCGCATCCGAGCGTGGGCCGCGCGCGAACGACCGAACGAGGTCTAATTAAAAGCAATTCGACGTCTACGCCGCAGCCGTCCGACGTTAGCAAGCGCGCGACCGAACTAGGTCCGATTAGACGCAATTCGACGTCTACGCCGTATCCGAACGAGGATACGAGCGAACGACCGAAAGAGGTCCAATTAAAACGCAATTCGACGTCTACGCCGCATCCGACGAGGATAGCGAGCGAACGACCGAACGAGGTCCGATCAGACGCAATTCGACGTCTACGCCGCATCCGAACGAGGATAGCGAGCGAACGACCGAACGAGGTCAAACTAAGACGCAATTCGACGTCTACGCCGCGTCCGAACGAGGATAGCGAGCGAACGACCGTACTAGGTCCGATTAGACGCAATTCGGCGTCTACGCCGCATCCGAGAGAGGATAGCGAGCGACCGACCGAACGAGGTCAGATTAAGACGCAATTCGACGTCTACGCCGCACGTGTGGCGCGCGAGCGCACTTCCGAGCGGGGGCTGTTCCGACGCGATTCGACGTCTACGCCCCCTCCGTGCACGCTTAGCGTGCGTCTTTTAGGTGGCCAAACGAGGCCCGCGTGTACGTGGTCGGCTTCGGTGCGCGAGCTGCAGCCGAGCGCGGACAGAGTGCGCACGAGCGCGTCATACGCGTCAACAGGCGGCGCCCGCTCGCACCCATGGCGGATTTGCAAGCTTTTCTGTCTGGCGTCGACGCGCGCGCAAAGCGCGACGAGGAATGCCTCCGCGACGTCATTGCAGCACTTCGCGCGAATTCTGTCACGGCGAGCGCCGCGCGCTTTCTCGGTCCGTCTGTCGCGCACAGCGCGTGCCAGGTTGAACAAGGCCTAGTCGGGCTCAACGTTCATGAGAGTTCGTTCGACAAAAGCGGCCTCAACGGTGGGAAGGTAGCCTTCCTCGACCGTGCCGTCAAGCGTGCCGCATAGAACGCCGCCAGGGCCGCGGCGGGGCGCATGGCCGCCGCCCGCGGCGACGACGGGGCGGCGCGGGGGTCGAATGACCCTGTCGCTGCGCTAGTGGGCGCACTCGCGCGCAAGCCGACTGCGGCCGCGCACGTCGACATCGGCGCGAAGCTGGGCGACGTCTGCCTCAGCGATTTGCCGTCTGCTTGCTGGCCGTCGCCGGCGTCGTGCGACTGGCTCGACAGCCAGGCGCCCACGCGCGCGCGGTGTATCGCTCAGCGTACGCACGCGGCGCTTCGGAGCGGCGCAGGTCAAAGCGGCCCAAGCGAAGGGGATCGCGAGACCGTTCATTTACAGCGATTTGAAGAAGTGGCTGCCGCACTGGGCGGTGGAGAAGCGCGGCGGTCAGGACGGCGCGGACGCGAACAAAGAAGGCGCGCTCTTTCGGCGCGCGCCTTCTGGGCGGAGCCGCCGCCTCGCGAGGGCCATCGCTCATGCCCTGGTCGGTCGCATTCGACCGGTGGGCCCTGGCCGCGAGCTTCGCGGGCCAGATTGAACTGGCCGCCGCGATGGCGCACAAGGACGTCGTCATGCAGATCGCACTGCAGGCGAACTCCCTTCCCTGGTCTCGCGGCCGAGGCCGGCCGCCGCCCGCGCGCGTTGCGGGCAGGCGCGCGGGGTGCACAAGTCCACAGCCCTGGCGGTCATCTATGACGAGCTGGCCAGGCGGGAGTGGGCCGATCGCGCCAGTGGCTCCAGCTCCTTTAATAACGTCAACCGCGACGCGCTGCAGCAAGAGCAGAGCCTGTACATGCGCGCCGAGCGCGAGTGCACGGCTCGCGGGCATCCCAACCTCTCCGATCGGCAGCAGAAGGGCAGCAGCAAGGGCGCTCCCCATGCGGAGTCCAAGGGGAAAGGCAAGGGCAAGTCCCAGCATGCCGAGAGCGACAAGGGCTGGGGCAAGTCCTGGGGGCCCAAGAGCTGGGGCAAGTCCTGGGAATCGCGGGCCCACGCGAAGGGCAAAGGCAAGCACGACGCAGCGCGGGGCACAGAGCAGCCGCGCACGCCGAAGCGCAAGCGCGAGGATTGAGGCGCGAGCACCGTCGCGCAGCCGGCAGCGCGCGCTCGCGCGCGGAAAGCGCGCCCAGGCTTGGCGGAGCGCGAGAGCGCGGGCATGCCCGCGCCGAAGTTGCCAGATGGCAGGTCTCTCTCTGCATCACAGGCGCGGCGCGCTTCCGTCGCGCGCGGGCGTCCCGAACCCTTGGGGGCCGTCGGCCGGCAGGTGCGGGCGCCAGTGACGGCCTCTGGGGCAATGTGCCCGTCGGGAGACCGGAGCGCGCCAGTGCCTGACGGGCGGAACGCTGCAAGCAGTGCCGCGGCGGGCTCGTGGCTCCCGCGTTTTGAAGAATTGGCGTCCAGCGCCGAGGCGGAGAGCGCGGCCGCGATGCCCCGCGCCTTCCGCGCGCCAGCGCCGCAGCGTCGCAGGGGGAAGACAAGGCAAAGATCGACTTTGTCATTAATGCCGCGTCGAAGGGCACGGCGTGGTTTCAAGTCGCCGCGCCCCTGCGCGACGGTCTCCGCGCCTGTGTCGACTGGGCAAAGTCGCGCAGTTGCCAGCAGGCGCGACAGTCGCAACTCGCGCGCGCCACCCCGCACGCGCCGCGCGGCAGATCTTCAGCGAAAGGGAGGCCGCGATTACAGCCATAGAGGCGCGCTGCCGCGAGTCGAGACGTTCGGGGGCCCAGCGGGCCTGGCTGGACGGCGTGGACGCGGCGGCCAGAGCCGCAGTCTCCGAGGTCGACGGCCCGACCCTAGGCGCCATCGCGACCAAGATCGGTTGGGCCGACGACGTTGAGCGCCTATTCCGCGAAGGGGCGCCGTTCGTGGGCGCGCTGCCAGTCTCCGGCGTCGCCGAGCGTCGCGTGGCCCGCGAAGAGCGCGAGCCCGTCGGCGATCTAATGGGCCGCGCGGAAGCGCAGAATGCGGCGATCATTGCTAGTCTGCGCGACGACGCTCACGCTGCCGAATTGCATGCTGGGGCAGTGGCGGACGCCGCACTCGGGCGAATGACATCGCCAGTGCCGGTCGACGATTTGGTACTGCGCGATAAGATTTTGGCACCTCGCTTCTCAGTACTGCAGGGGAACAAGCTAGACGGCTCCCCAAAGGCTTGCGCGCCGCGCGGCCTGGCGTCGGCCGCGCCCGCGCGCCGCAGCGCAGGTGCGATGCGTCGACAACTATTCTCGCGCGAGGGCCAACGGCGCTACCAGCGTGGAGGAGAAATGGCGCCACGACACGATAGACCAGTTGGTTGCACTAGCAAGTGCCTTTCACGAGGAGGTGCGCCGCGCGCAATCCAGCCTGCAGCGGCGCGTCAATCCCGTGCGCGCGCAGATTTCGGTTGAGCTCGAATTTTGGAAAGCGGACGTGGACTCCGCCTTCAGGCGCGTGCCGGTCCTGCCTAGGTAACCTACCGCCTGCGCGGGCGTGTCATGGCCGCCCAGCACATCACGCTGCCTTTCGGGGGCCTGGCCTGCGTGCGCGGATGGGAGCGCGCGGGCGCCTTCCTGGCGGCCGCGGCGCGCAAGCTGCCGTGGCTCCCGGCGTTGCGCTACGTTGACGACTTCTTCTCGGTTGAGGGGAAGGGCCTCGCGGAGCACGCCGACAAGTGCTTTGCGAGGCTGGTGCGCGCTCTCCTCGGGCCCAGCGCCATGCAGGACCGAAAAATGGCGTGGGATCGTGATCCTGGGGCTGCGAGTCTGGTCGTCGGCATCGGGCTTCCACGTCAAGCCCGACGACGATAAAGTAAAGCAGTGGATTGCCGTCATCGACGGCGCCTTGAGGTCAGGCGCGCTCACGGCCGGCGAGGCGTCGAAGATGGCGGGTCGCCTGTCGTGGGCATGCTGCCACGTGTTCGAGCGCGCTGGGCGCTCGATGGTGCGACCGCTCTTCGACCAGGCATACGGTTCCCTGCCCCGCCTCGCGGGACACGCGAGCGACGCGCTGCGCCGGTGGCGAGACGTACTGGCACGGGACATCGCCCGCGCGCGGCCCTGGCGATGCCGCGACGCGCGCCCGCCGGTGCTCGTGCTGGCGGACGCCCGCGGCAGCCCGGCGCGACTCGCCGCAATTTTACTCACAGAAGACACGTTCGAGTGGGCCGACATGGCCCCGCCAGAAGAATTTCTCAGGTCTCAGCGCGACGGTCCGCGGCGCGCGCGCGCGCGTCGGGCGTTGCGCGATTGGTGCAGCGGATTACGCGCCCGCAATGATCAGCAGATCGTGGCGCTCGAGATGCTGGCGCAGTGCGTGGCTCTGTCCACGTGGGCACGCGCGCTCGCCGGCCGCCGCGTGGTCTTCTTTTCAGACAACAGCGTCGCTGAGTGCAGTTTCAGGAAGGGCGCCGCGAAGTCACGCGACCACAATTTTCTCGTGCACCAATTCTGGTCGGCGGTAGTGGCGCCCCAGGCAGCGCGGCAACCGCGCGCCGCCAGACACGCGCGCGCGGCCACGCTACCGCGGCAGGTCCACGCGTGGATAGAGCGCGTGGAGTCGGCAAGGAACCTGGCCGACCTTCCCAGCCGCGAGGAGCCGGGATTTGCTCTCGCGTCTGGGGGGAAAGAGGGTCCGTGCGCAACTCGCGGAGGCCTTCCGCTGTGGGCCACCGCCCGCGAGTGCTGCATGTTAGTAAGACTGCCCCGCGTGCGCGCACCGCGGGGCGCGCGCGCGCAAGCGGAACCGGCTGCCACGCTAGCCGGCATTGCGCAAGATGGAGCTCGCCCGCGACTTTCGCCGTAGCTTCCCAGGGCGTTTCAGCGATGCGGCGGCGGCCGAGGCCGCGGCTCTATGCGTTCGGCATGGCTGCTGTTCTCTCATGCAGTTGCAGGGGCGCGGCGGCGAAACCGCCGGCTGGTGCGATCGGGCTGGCACGAGCGAAGAGTGCCGTCGACTCGCGCGGGTGGCCGCGCTGGCCCGACCGCCCCCTGGGCCGCCCCCTGGGCGCGACGCGGTGACCGGCATGTCAAGAGGCGTGAAGCGTTTCCTAGGCGAGCGGCGCGCGCGGGCGCGGGTCGGTGTCGCATCGGTTCGCCTCGCCCGCGATTTACACCAGTGCGGAATAAAAGGTTGCTCGGCTGGCGCGCCCGCGGCGCGCGCGCGCGCGCCCGCCGGCGCGCAGGGGGTGCCTCCGATATCGCGCGTGCGGCCAGCGTACTGGCGGAGCAAGGGTTCGAGACCCACCAGGATCTCGTCGGGGCGCAGCTGAGGTGCATCGCGGACCTGCATGTCCTGCCAGCACCCCTCCTGACGGAGCTCGATCGCCTGTGCACCGCGGGGCCCTCTTCCGCGCGTAGCGGGGATGCGCGGAGCCGTTCTCCAGAGCGCCTGACAGCGATAGCGCCTGCATTCGAAAGGGCGATGGCGCGGCCAGGACCGCCCTCGCCACCCGTGCCAGGGGGGCCGCGTCGCAACGCGCAGTGGCTTGCGTGCTCCATGCCCTCGCAGAGGGAGCGGCGCGAATGGGCGGAACGGGCCCGATTGGAGGTCCTGGTCAGCACTGTACCATCCACCCGCCAATCTTTGAAGAGCGGTGTACGGTGCTGGCTCAATTTCGCGATAGACGTACTCGGACGTGACCTGCATCTCGCGCTGCCGCCCAGCGAGGCGCGACCAATCCGCGCAACTCATCTTGCGCGGCCCGCAGATTCCTATAATCTGCGGCGTGCGCCCAGGACGATCTGTTGTGCTGGTCGGGCACTTTCTCTTGCGCGGGCACGTTCCGGAATTATTGCGGGCACGTGCAGACAGCGTGCGAAGTGCTACGCCTGGACACGAGCGCCTTCGGCAACAGACGGCTGCTCCGGTGTCGGTCCCCCGCGCCACCGCGCGCGCGAGGCCGCGCGTCGCGCGCCCAGGAAGGCCAAGGCAGCCATTGTGCGGCGCGGCGGACACGCGCCACGCGAACCGCGCTTCGTTCGTGACGCTATGATTGCGCAATTACTTGGCCTACATGGTCGCAGCGAAGAAGAAAAGGCGGGGCCGCCGCGCGGCATTCGCCAGTCAACCCAGCGGTCGCGCAGGTGGCATCCACCATGTTTCTAATTTCGTGCATATTCCTGCTTCGCCTACCATCCGAGTGTTTACCCATCCGGTGGTGTGGCAACACTCTGTCGCGCGGCCGCACGGCGGGCCGCGCCTTCTGGAAGCGCGCGCGCTGGGGCACCCGCGCACGCGCCGAACGCGCTAGGCGGAGTTGGCCATATCGGCAGACGAGGCACTCCTCTGGTTGCCAAGGCGGAAGAACAAGCCGTGCGCGTCGATACTCCGCCGGAGGTGTTGGTGCCGCGCGCGCGCCGCGACGTGCGCCGTGCGCGCGCTGCCTCCGTTGCTGCGCGGCACAGCAGTAGGCGCTCGGCCGTTCGCGCTGTTCTCGGGGTCGGATGCCCGGCGTATCCTTCGGTCCCTATTGTCCAGGATAGGCGTGGACAGTGCCAACCTATTCGGCACCCGCGACATACGGAGGTCGCGACCCGCGACCGCCCGCGCGGCTCGGCGCGCACATCCCTCCGCCCCTCTCGCGCGCACGCGGGGGCGCGCCGATGACATCGATCGCGCGGGTGCACCGACCGCAGTAACGAAGGAACGTGGAGGCTGGGCGTCGAACGCCTACCTGGCTTACATCGACCGCGTCCGGGTCGAAAGTGAGAGGGTAGCGGCCGCGCGCGACGCCGCGTCCGACTGCTCGGACAGCTCTGACAGCAGCTCAGACACCCAGTGTGGCTGCGACATCCCGGCGCGCGCCCGAGCGCCGCGCTCCGCGTGCGCAGCGGGTGAGCGGCGCACGGCGCTGGTCGCGTCGTTGCATTGGGTCGTGCTGCGACCGGCACCGAGGCCTCGTGGCGCCCGCGCCCTCTCGGCGCGGCGCAGGCTTCGGCGCGCGCCCAACGCTGTGGTTGCAGACGCAACCCAGCTACGGGTGAGCGGGGTGCTCAGCGAATTTGTGTGTATGGAACGAGTTCGGCCCCTGGTTCCATTGCGCACATTCGCTGGCCCCAGGCGCGCGCGGCGGACGCAGGCGCGAGCAGTCGCCGCGCCGCCGCTTGGCTCGCGCGCGCCGCGGCGCGCCGCAGGCGATGTGGGCAGGCCCGCGCGCCCCCGCGCGCGGCCGCTGCCCGCCGTGGCCGCGCGCAGGTACCACAGGTTTGTGTGTGCCTGGGGCGCGCGCCCCGCGCTCGGGATTTGACCCGCCCGTGCCCGCCCCGTTTCTCGCCCGTTGCTGGGTCGTGCTGCGACCAGCACCGAGGCCTCGTGGCGCCCGCGCCCTCTCGGCGCGGCGCAGGCTTCGGCGCGCGCCCAATGCTGTGGTTGCAGACGCAACCCAGCTACGGGTGAGCGGGGTGCTCAGCGAATTTGTGGAACCCTGACCCTGCCGATCTGCGTGAGGGGTGCCACCGAATGTCAGAAATGTGGCAAATCCTTTGTGTTTTTGGACCCTGACCCCGCCGATCTGCGTGAGGGGTGCCACCGAATTTCAGAAATGTGGCAAATCCCATATGTTTTTAGACCCTGACGGATCTGCGGGAGGGGTGCCGCCGAATTTCAGAAATGTGGCAAATCCCATGTGTTTTTGTACCCTGACCCCGCCGATCTGCGTGAGGGGTGGTAATTTTCACCCATCCCAGCAATTCAGACAACACGCTCAGGGCGTGGTAGAAATGCCCGTTTTGGGCCTCCCCCCCTTGCGCGGTCCATCAACAAGGAGCAGTAAGCAGCAAGAAGCAGAACTGTAACAGTGGAGACAGGAAACTGCAACGGGTACAGGAAACTGCGAAGCTTCGGCCTACAGCTTGGTGGCCCCACAAGGGGGCCGGCGGATGTGTGTATATATATATATATATATATATGTATACATGCCTGTCTCTTTGTCTGTCTGTCTGCCTGCCTGCCTGCCTGTCGGTCTGTATGTATGTATGTATGGGTGTATGTATGCGTGCATGTATGTATACATGCATGCATGGGGGTAGGTAGTAGGCAGACAAACAGGCATGTATGTATGTATGCATGTATGTCTGTATGTATGTATGCCTGTAGGTAGGTCGGTCGATAGGTAAGTGGGCCGGTCGTATATATATATGTGTGTCTTTATGAATATACATATAGACATACTTGTGGGTATCCGTGTATCGTGTGTATATATTCTAGACGCTTCGCGTATCCCCACCAGCCCGCCCAGAAACGACGCCCAGGCGAGTAAAGGGTCGTCCTGAGGGGCTTTTCGGCGTCTTGGGTGCCTCGGGGGGGCCTCTGTGGGCCGTTCGGGATCCGCTTTGGGGCCTCCTGGGGGCCTCTTGGGGCCTCTTGGGGTCATCTTGGGGCCTCTGGGAGCACCTTGGGTGCCTCTGGGGGGTCTCTTGGGGCCTCTTGGGGGTCTCTTGGGGGCCTCCTGGGGGCCTCTTGGGGGGCCTCTTGGGGTCATCTTGGGGCCATCCTGTGGCCTCTTGGGGCATCCTGGGGGCCTCTTGCGGCCATAGTGGAGGGAATCGATCAAAGAAGAGGGGTTCCTTAATTAGAGCCCCCCCCCCAGGAGCCACGATCCTCGTGAGGGATGTCGAATGTTAGCCTTCCCAGGGGTCGATCTTGGGCGCTCCAGCGCGCCGCGGAACCCCCTGTCCAGGTCAGTGGGGAGGGGGTAGGGGGAGGGGTAAACCCCTCCCCGAAGGGGAAGAAGGAGGGGTGGAAGAGGAAACGCTCTAAACCACCGACGCCCAGAGGGCTGGTGTGATATATATATATATATATATATATATATATATATATGGAAAGATCGTGTGCATGCTCATCATGGAGTGGGACAGTCGGGTCGAAGACCCCCAGCCGCCAGAATTGTTGTGTTACGAGGCCGTGGCCTCGAAGGATCGGGACTCCTGGCGTCTACGAAGGAGCGTGGCTCTGGGAGTGCGCTCGCATCGTGCAGCTACGTGACCCAAGAGACAGTTCTTTCATCCCCTAGCGATAGCGGGCGCGACTGGGGGGGGAGGGGAGGGGGAAAGGGGTCAGCCACGTCACGAGTCGCGCCGGCGCCATCCAGAAATGCTCATGGATGGCTAATTGCAAGACGACGCCGGTGCGAATCGTGACGTGCCCAGGCGGGGATTGGGGGGAGGGGGCGGGAGGGGCCGGTCGCGGGCGTCATCGCGAATAGAGAAAAAGTCTCTAAGGTGTCCGTGAGCGGGGGAAATCTGGTTGTGGGGTGGGGGAGGAGGGGTAGCGTGTCGCGCCGAATCGTGGTGGGCCAGACAAAATCGGGAGAGCGACACGCGAGGAGGAGGAGGAGGAGGAGGAGGAGGAGGAGGAGGAGGAGGAGGAGGAGGGCCGAGGGGGGCTGCGCGCCTTCAGGAGCGCAAAGTCTCAGGTTCCGAGAAGCCGAGCATCTCCGTGTCCACAGAACTGATGGCAAGATGATCTCGATTGCCAAGTTGCTCATCTTGTTGCGAATGTCCCCATCGTGCTGATGAGAGCTGCATTCCTGAGTTGCTGAAGCCTGTGTCCCGCAGCCAGATGGCCAAAGTAAGGGGGGCCAGCGGATCTGGATATGTAGCAGCAAGTTGTGTCGACGAATTTGTTGGATGCTGCGGGCGAGACCAGACGAAGGAGCAGAAAAGTCTAGGATGCCACTCCTGGGAGGTTTAATTCTGAATCGGCGCTGGTATCTCCCTTGTCAAAAACTGACCTAATGTGGTTTTATCCCGGTTAATCCGGCTAAGTCCCGCTTAATCCGACTTGATCCCGCTTTATCCAGCTCAATCCTTGGTCTGATCCAGCCTAATCCTGCTCAGTGTCTTGATAATCGGGCTTAATAGCCCTTAATCGGTCTGACGGAGACCTCCCAGGAAGCTGCCTCCTAAAGAAGCGGAGGGAGGCAGAGGACGATCGGAGGTCCGCGAAAGGGCTCCACCAGGGAGCCACAGCTGGGGGCGTGCAGCTGCCATCAGTGGACCAGCAGGTCGCTGCAGGCCGCAGGAGGAGGAGGAGGAGCAGGAGCAGGAGGAGGAGGAGGAGGAGGAGGAGGAGGAGGAGGAGGAGTAGGAGGAGGAGGAGGTGGACGAGGAGAAGGGGGAGGAGGAGGAGGAGTAGACTCCCAGTCGTCAAGCCTTTATTGTGGGATGATATCGTGCCTGTCTGCTCGTGTGTAAGAGCTCCTGGTGGTCGGGTGTGACATGACCCGCCCACTCTCCTTCTCATAGTTCCCTCCGTGCTATTGCCTCTTCCTTACAGCCTCTTCCCTCTTCTCCTCGCCACTTTCTTCCTCCTGCTTCTCCTCCTCTGTCCCTTCGCCCCATATGCCGATCACTCCTCGCCCTGCTTCCTCTGGGCGGCACCCCAGGCATGCCCGAGCTGAAACTCGGGCTGAACGACAAGCTGCTTTTCGAGGCCACGGGACGCCCAGTGGCCAAGGACGCGCTCCGCGCCCAAAGCCGTCGTGGAAGGTTTCATCCATTCCTCGTCGCCATTGTTCTCCATGTTGTGCCATACCCTCCCCTCTCCACGTCGTCGTTGTCGTCGCCGTCCACACAGTTGTTGTTTTTTTTCATAGCCTCGTCGTCGTCGTCGTCGTTGTCGTCGTTACCTCCATCTCTTCATCGTCGCCATCACCGTTATCCTCGTTTTCTTCCTTGACTTAGCCTCCCCCTCAACTCCTGGCCCGCCCTTCAGTAACATCTTGGGTCGGCAAGGCTAGGTTGTCCAGACTGACATCGGTGGCGCTGGGGCGACCTGGGCGGAGTCGTTGGCGAAACGCCTTTTAAAGACGGCGGCATACTAGTCTGGAGCTTGTCCCTTTCGATGGGGGGCGCGGCTTGACGACATTGCCGGGATGAGGGCGACCGAGAGTTGGGCGACCGAGAGTTATACAATGTTGGAGTGCCACACATGACTTGGTTTTAGTCGAACGCGCTTACGGCGGCTGATTCCAGCACGAGTGCAAATGGTTGCGTGTCAGGGGCGGGCTGGTGGTCCTCACGGGATTGCACGATACGAGCGCAGGAGGCTTTCATTGATCTTGGAGCTAGTGTCCCTGGTGGTGCGTTTGTGGCGACAGCGGCCCATCCTCTTCCCCCTTGTCCTTCTCACTCAGGGAAAGAGGACGGGGGGAATACGAACAGGGGAAGGATACCAGCCAGAGGATGATGAGGTTTCGGAGGAGGAGGGGGAGGAGGAGCAACAGCAGGAGGAGGAGGAGGAGGAGGAATAGGAGGAGGTTGATGAAGAGGAGGGAGAGAAGGGTGAGGAGGACGAGATGCTCCCACTTCCTCCAGCTTCCAGCCCTTTCTTCTGCTTGTCCCTCTCTCCACATTTTTTTTTTTTTGTTTCTCTCTCTCTCTCTCTCTTTCTATCCATCCCTCTTCCTCCCCTTTTTTGTTTTCTCTCTCTCTCTCTCTCGCTCTCTCTCGCTGTGTGTGTGTGTGTGTGTCTGTCTGTCTGTCTGTCTGTCTGTCCGTCCGTCCGTCCGTCCGTCCGTCCGTCCGTCCGTCCGTCCGTCCGTCCGTCCGTCCGTCCGTCCGTCTGTCTGTGTCGCTGCCTCTGTGGCTGCCTCTGTCTCTCGCTCTCGGCCTCGGCTCCGGGGGCCTGCGTGCCCCCGCGAGCCGCGGTGCCCACCCCCCGAGGCCCCGCGATTTTTCCCTCCTGGGTGAGGCCAGCTCTCCCTGCCGCACAGGGCAGGAGCGACGCCCGCGCCTCTCCTCGCTTCGCCACGCGCCGCGCGCCGCCACGGGCATCGGCCCGCGCCGCCCGGCCGCTTCACCTCTTGCTCCGCCGCTGCGGGGCCCGCGCGCCATGCAGCGTCACGTGCCGCCCGCCACCGCGTGCATCAGGGATTGCCTTCTCCTACTCGTCGGCGCAGGCCTCACCTCGAGGGCCTGCCGCCGTTCTGCTTTCCTGCCGCTCTGCGCCACGATCGTCGTGCGGATCCGCACTGCCTGCCGCGGTGGCCGGGGCGGCACACGCAGCCCGCGGAGTCCTACGCAGCGTCCGCGGAGACGTGCGTCTGGGTCAAGCTTTGGCGCCCCCGCGCCCAGAGGGATCACAGGAAACGTCCGCCGGGCGCTCTGCTGCGCGAGCTTCGGGCTGACCTTCCAGCCCTCCGCGTGCGCATCCGCGAGCTCGGATTCGCAAGCCCTCGGCGTCGTCCCCGTCGCTTCCCGCACCGCGGCCCCCCCCCCCACGGCAGCCGACGCGCAGCTGCCCCAGCACCGACCCCCGCCGATTCCCTTTCCACCCGCGCCGGAGATGGATGCCCGTGGCGAGGAGGGCGAGGCGGCCCTCGCGGGGGCGGGCGCCGAGATCTGGCCGCCTTCGTGCACCCCTGCGGCCCCGCGCCTTCAGCCGTGCCCGTCGACCGCGGCCTCGAGCCGTGGGTCGCGGGCTACATGCGCCCTGCATCGTCACGCTGTGCTTGCTTGCCCTGGGCTCCTGTTGCCTGCCCCGGTGGACCGACGGGCCGAGCCACTGGGCCATCGCCGCGAGGAGGAAGCTGAGTCGACCAACGAGCAGACGACGCCACCCCACCCACGGCCCTCCATGCTGCGCTGCGGCCCATCTGGGGTGGCGTCGCTTGTTGGCCGGTCCAACGAGGAGGTTGTCGCTTCCACCATCCTCCCCCCCGGCTGTGCGCGCGAGGGCACAGAGCTCCCGCCATCATTGGGGGAGAAACAGACCCGGCCAGGCCAGACGGACGGCGACGAGGTCGGATTCCACAAATCCCTCGCTGGCTTCTCCTCGCGCGCCCAGCACGCTTGCCCGCGCGAGGTGTGTGCTGCTGCCGCGGCCGTTGCCCAGATCAAGGCCACCAACTGGGAGGTCAGCCCTGGGCAGCTTTGGAGGCCGAGGAGCCGCTGACGGGGAGGACAAGGACGAGGATCCGAAATCCTGCGCCCCTCCTCACTCCGACCTTCACCTCGCGGCTTGTGAAGCCGCCCGCGCGGCTGGCCCAGGCAGCCCAGGCCGCGGCGGAGTCGTCCCCAGCCCGACGCGCCAGCAAGCGTGCCCACGCGTACGCTGCCGCCTCCGCCGTTGCCCATGTCGAGGCCATTGATTGGGGTGCCAGTCCCAGGCTGGGCGAAGGCCGAGGAGCCGCTGATGTGGAAAACGAGGATGACGGCATGTGCCCTCCCGCAGTGCCAGATTCACGGCGCCAGACTCGCAGACCACCCAAAGTTCCAACCCTGTCAACGGCCTCCCCAGCACTGTCGTCTGGCGCCGCCGGCGCATGCTGGGTCGTCATGCTGTGCAACGGCTGCATGGCCGTCTTGTGGCCAACCAGCCTGGCCGTCGTCCACGACGTCACTGACCTCCTGGTGGAGGCTGCGGCCACGGCGCTGGGCACTTCCCGAACTTCGCAAACCCTCCCAGGGCGACGCCGAGGCGGTGGAGCGGCTCGCTCGCCTCCCCTGCGCCCTCCCCGCTCCTCCCTGGCTGTGCCTTCGGGCGCGGCCGGCCTGGTGCTGGCGGCACCTGGGGGCGACCATGCCCCCTGGCACGGTCGAATGCGCGGTCGCTAGCGCCCAGGTCCTTCCGCCCCTTCGGTGTGAGGGTCATCATCGTTTAGCGACCCCCATCCCAATCCTCATCCCCTTCGAGACCCCCACCACATGACCACCCCAGTTGGAGGATATACCCCTCGAAACCCGAAGGGAACGGCCTACATCCCCATCCAGGGGGGTAAGTCGGCCAGGGGGGCACAGGCCACGCCGCTGGGGATGGGGATCGGTTGAACGATGCTCCGAGGGGAGGGCGTGCGTTCCCCCCAGCGCAAGGGCTTGCTGCCTCCAGCGCTTCTGCCCCGTTCTCCCTCCCCGGGCGGGGGCGGCCTGCCCAGGGAGAGGTCCCTCGCCACTGCTGCTCGCGTGGGGGGCGGTCTGCGCCCCGCGCGCACGAGGGGTGTCCTGAGGCGTCCTGCTGATTTCCTACGGACTCCTTGGGCTTCCCGGAGGAATCCTATGGGTGTCGTAGGGATTCCTATGGATACCGCGCTGCGGCGGCCTGCCGCGTCCTCTCTGATCTGTCGCGCCCCCCCCCCCCCCCTGCGGTCGCGCGCTGGGAGCGCTTTGGGCTCCTGTTTCGGGTGCCACGCTCCCGGCTCATGAAGGAGCGCCCGAGCGGTTTGCTGGTAGCCCCGTCGGCTGCGCGCAGACGCGCGCTGCGAACTCGGGGTGTGTGTGTGTGTGTGTGTGTGTGTGTGTGTGTGTGTGTGTGTGTGAGTGTGTGTTCGTCGCCGCTGCTGGCCTTCGGCCCCCTTTCGCCTTGTCCTGCCCTTCTGCCAGTCTTCTGGCCATGATATCGCTGTTGTTTCTACTGTGCCTCCCTTTCGGCCTCCTGGCATGCTGTTTCCTTGCCAGTTGGCACTGTGTACCTCGTTTGCCCCCGGTCATCAATGCCCGGATGGCCTATGGCTGGCCGCGACGCTGCTCGAGTGAGGGCTCGGCCGCTGGTCGCTCGCGCACGCGTTTTCTTCTCCGACTTTGGATGCGCTGTCGCTGCGCCCGGGGCGCGACGCCAAACAGTGTGTGTGTGTGTGTGTGTCCCTTGCGATGGCTGGCGGCTCTTCGCCGCGCTGCGCCACTTCAGTAGTTTGTGTTTTGCAGCTCAGCAGCCCCCGGCAGCACTGCAGCTCTGCCCTGCAGCCCTCGGCAGCTTTGCAGCCAGCAGACCTGCAGCTCTGCTCTCAGCAGGTCAGCATGGGAGTCTGGCAGCAATTTGCTGCAGCGAGCTGGTCGCTGGCCCAGCGCCCGTGGTCGCTTGGGCCTTCCCGCGTCCCACTGGCGCCGTACATTTGCAGCATAGCCAGTCGCCCACGGCCTCCTGACGAACGCTTGCATGCCGCCCGCCTTTGGGCTCCCTCGCCGCTTCTCCTCCTGTGCTGGTTCAGCGCCTGCAGCCTTTGCCTCAGCCCCTGGGTGCGGGCGCGATGCCGCTCCACGTCCACAGCCAGGTCGCCTTAGCAGTGGCTTGCCGCCCTAGCCACTCCTGCCGGAGCTCTTTGTGTGGTGAGTGCCCGCCTCCCCCTCCTGCTCTCCGCGGCCGCCCTCCTCCTCTTTCCCCCTCGTGCCGCCAGGCAATTCGTGCGCCGTGTGTCCCAAGCTACAGGAGCGCGCGTGCGCATC
>CAUYUJ010003878.1:57500-74875 GCA_963575745.1 Prorocentrum cordatum
TAGTCGTTGGAGTGGTAGTAGTAGTAGTAGTAGTAGCAGTAGTAGTGGTGGTAGTAATGGTAATAGTAGTAGTAGTAGTAGTAGTAGTAGTAATAGTAGTAGTAGTAGTAGTAGTAGTAGTAGTAGCAGTCGTCGCCGTCGTCGTAGTAGTAGTAGTAGTAGTAGTATTCGTAGTGATAGAAGTAGTCTTTTTGTAGGAGTAGTAGAACTGGTCGTGGTCGTGGTAGTAGGCGTAATAGTAGTAGTAGCGGTTGTAGTAGGTAGGTGGGTAGGTAGGTAGGTCGGTAGGTCGGTAGTTTTGGTAGTGGTACTAGTAGTAGCAGTAGTATTAGTAGTAGTAGTAGTAACAGTAGTAGTAGTAGTAGTAGTAGTAGCAGTCGTAGCAGTAGTAGTAGTAGTAGTAGTAGTAGTCGTCGTAGTCGTAGTCGTAGTAGTAGTCGTAGTAGTAGTAGTAGTAGTAGTAGTAGTAGTAGTAGTATAGTAGTAGTACTAGTAGTAGTCGTAGTCGTAGTCGTCGTTGTAGTAGTCGTCGTCGTCGTCGTAGTCGTAGACGTAGTCGTAGTTGTAGTAGTCGTAGTAGTCGTAGTAGTAGTAGTAGTAGTAGTAGTAGTAGTAGTAGTGGTAGTAATAGTAGTAGTAGTAGTCGCAGTAGTAGTCGTAGTAGTCGTAGTAGTAGTAGTAGTAGTAGTAGTAGTAGTAGTAATAGTAGTAGTTAGTAGTAGTAGTAGTAGTAGTAGTAGTAGTAGTAGTATAGTAGTACGTATTCGTAGTAGTAGTCGTAGTAGTAGTAGCAGTAGTAGTAGTAGTAGTAGTCGTAGTCGTCGTAGTAGTAGTAGTGTAGTAGTAGTAGTAGTAGTAGTAGTAGTGGTAGTAGTAGTAGTAGTAATAGTAGTAGCAGGAGTAGGGGTAGTAGTGGTAGTAGTAGTAGTGGTATCGTAGTAGTAACAGTAGTAGTAGTAGTAGTAGGTAGTAGTAATAGTAGTAGTAGTAGTAGTCGTAGTAGTCGTAGTAGTAGAGTAGTAGTAGTAGGTAGTAGTAGTAGCAGTAGTAGTAGTAGTAGTAGTAGTAGTTGTACTAGTAGTAGTAGTAGTAGTAGTAGTAGTAGTAGTAGTCGTAGTAGTAGCAGTAGTAATAGTATTATGTTTAGTAGTTGTAGTAGTAGTAGAAAGAATAATATCAAGAAAACGAATAGTAATAGTAATAATGCGTATATGAAGAATAATATGAATAATAAGAATAACCAGAAGACTATTACAATAATAATAAGAAGTAGTATAATACGAAGAATAAGTAGTAGTAGTAGTAGTAGTAGTAGTAGTAGTAGTAGTAGTAGTAGTAATAGTAGCAGTAGTAGTAGTTGTAGTCGTAGTAGTAGTAGTAGTAGTAGTAGTAGTAGTAGTAGTAGTAGTAGTAGTCGTAGTAGTAGTAGTAGTAGTAGTAGTAGCAGTAGTCGTCGTAGTCGTAGTCGTAGTCGTAGTAGTACTAGTATAGTAGTCCCCCCAAGGCTCTGGGGAGCCTGTGGGTGGGGGGGCTACTGCTGCCCTCAAACCGCGGGTGACAGTCACCCTTCCTTTTCTCGCGCCCTCACTGTTACGAACACTCTTCCTTGCCCTGAAGGGACGTCTTGGGATGGCGGCGGCCGCTGGTGGCGCTGCGGACGCAGGTGCAGGGGCTCGAGTGGCTGGGAGTAACGCCGCTGCGGCTCGAGACGAAGGCGGAGTGCTGGCAGCTGCGGGAGGCAGCGGGGGTGCTGGGGCCGCCCCGTGCGCCTCCGCTGCCGCTCCCGCGTCGGCAGGCGCGAACGCTGCCGACATCCCCGTGGATGGCAACATCGACGTCCGCATGCGTGACAGCGAGGGCCAGCCAGCACAGAGGCGGCGCCGCATGACGGGCGGACGCATCACCCGTTGGCGCGTCAGCGCCCAGGCGGCCCGTGGCAAGAAGGCTCACTGCACGCGCTGCATGGGAGGCTTCGAGGCGGGCGAGTGCAATTCGCACGATCGGATGTCGTTGCACGGGTCAGTACTACATGGCATAGCATGGCGTTGAGGATCACCGCGTAGCATGACAGCGTGGCGTGACGACTCCTCCCCTCTATTCGCATAGTCGGACGTCGTAAAATGGAATAGCATTACATGGTATATCATGGTGTTGAATGTCAACGCGCAGCATGACATAGCATGGCGTGGCGACGCCCCAACGTAGAGGGGGCGTTCGCTGTCAAAAAAACAACGGATCGACACAGAATGTGGAATCATTTTTTTCTTTTTTTTTCCGGGGGGGGGGGGGGCATTTTCTAGATGTCGAGGCGAAATTGGAATGACTGAAAACCATGCCGCGGCTGCTGCTGCGGGAACACACTTCAGAACGGGCGGAAGCGCGGAAATGAGGCCAGCGCTGCAGCGAGAGCACGATTCGGAACGAGCGGGAGGGCGGAAATGAGGCCATCGCTGCAGCGGGAGCGCGATCCGGAACGAACGGAAAACCGAAAATGAAACCAGCGCTTCAGCGGGAACAGCATTTTGAATAACAGCCCGAGCGAAACCCCAGTTCCCAGGAGTCCTGTGTGTAATGAAAAATACGCGGAAGGGGCCAGAAATCTTCCAGACGTCATCAGGGGAGATATGAGAGTAGTGCTCATGCTGTCTAATTGCGGAGGAGCTGGATAGGGAGGAGAAAGAGGAAGAGGGGGGGGAGGAGGAATAACAAGAAGAGGAGGAAGGGGATGAGAAGGAGGAGGAGGAGGAAGAGGAGGAGAAGGAGGAGGAGGACGACGACGAAGAAGAATAAGAGGAGGAGGAGAAGGAGGAGGAGGAAGAGGAGGAGGAGGAGGAGGAGGATCAGGAACGCCCACCTCAGTGAGCGATCCTGCTGCCAACGGGAGGTGGACTCTCTCTCCACGCGCACGCATTTCGCATACCCTATTTTCCCTTATTTGTCATTGCGCGTCAGCCTGGTGCTCACCTGGCCCCATGAGCGCGGCAGCCAGCAGTACAGGAGATGGCGGTGCGGCAGCAGGTGGTCGACGTGACGGAGGGTCCAGATTGCGCTCGCCAGTGCGGTCTCTTTCTCAGGTTGACGGTGCTGAATTGCGTACAAGCGTTGACAATTCCAAGAAGAGGTCATGGCCCGCATCGACGCCACTCTCAGCATTGGGTTTGCAGGTCGCCACCAGTTTCGACGGCCTCGACAAGGATTTGCGCTCCCGGTTCGCAACCTTCGAGACGAGAATGGACAACGCGGAGAGTAGCATCGATGGCCTCAAGCTCGAGTTCCAGGCCCCCAGGACGGAGTTGGCGACCGTAAAAAAAAAAAAAAAAAAAAAAAAAAAAAAAAAAAAAAAAAAAAAAAAAAAAAAAAAAAAAAAAAAAAAAAACGGTCCCCGAGGCGGCTGCGGCGGCAGCCAACGGGGACTTCAAGAGGGAAATCGATCCGACAATCCCTGTCGTTCGATGCCCCCACACATGGCTAGTCGTGGGCGAGCGCATGCCGCAGGGCAAGCTACCGCCGCACAGCCAACGCACTGCTTCGCTTCCCACAGCCACCATCGCGCATTTCCGTCTAGCCTTGCAGCCTCTGCCAGCCGCAGCGGACCCACCGCAGCCTGCACCATCAGGCTGGTTTGCTGCCCCTGCCAGCCGCCTTGCCCCTGTGGTTTCTTCAGCGCGCCTTCTACACCACGCGCCGAGTGAGGGTGCCGCGGAGAGCCGCCACGGCGTTGGCCACGCGGCCCAATCCAGCAGCGCAGACGGACGGCTGCTCGTTTGTTCTCCGCACAGCGGCGCTTCTACATTCCGCCTCCTCCGCCACTTCTGGTAAGAAGTGCGCCTCAGACGAGGGGTGCTCTGGGCGCTTTCCAGGGTGTTGGCCCGAGGTGGCCAGTTGACCCGAAGGAGAGGGGATTCGGCACAACCGCAATAAGACTTGGCCCGTGGGGGCTCCGCCCACGTTTTCCCAACCCTCCTTGTGTTGGGTGCTCGTTTTGAATAGAGCACTGTGGTATCCACCTCCCGCCCTCTCCTCCTTCTTCTCTCCTGTGTTCGCGGTGCCCTGCGGGGCTGCGATCTGCACAACTGTCGCCACTTTCGTGGGTTCCTGGGAGGCCCAGCGGAGGTGCGTCCTACGCAGACCACTTTGAGGCCTCCCTGTCCCCTGCGGGGCTGCGATCTGCGCAACTGTCGCCACTTTCGTGGGTTCCTGCGAGGCCCAGCGGAGGTGCGTCCTACGCGCACCACTTTGAGGCCTCCCTGTCCCTTGCGGGGCTGCGATCTGCGCAACTGTCGCCACTTTCGCGGGTTCTTGGGATGCCCAGCGGAGGTGCGTCCCACGCAGACCACTTTGAGGCCTCCCTGTCCCTTGCGGGGCTGCGATCTGCGCAACTGTCGCCACTTTCGCGGGTTCTTGGGATGCCCAGCGGAGGTGCGTCCCACGCAGACCACTTTGCGGCCTCCCTGTCCTCTGCGGGGCTGCGATCTGCGCAACTGTCGCCACTTTCGTGGGTTCCTGGGAGGCCCAGCGGAGGTGCGTCCTACGCAAACCACTTTGAGGCCTCCCTGTCCCCTGCGGGGCTGTGATCTGCGCAGCTGTCGCCAGTTTCGTGGGCCACTTTGAGGCTTCCCTGTGCTCCTGCGGGGCTGCGATCTGCGCAACTGTCGCCGCGTTCGTCGGTTCCTGGAAGGCCCAGCGGAGGTACGTCTTACGCAGACCACATTGAGGCCTCCCTGTCGCCTTGGCGCACCTGGCGCGCACCTGGCGCGCACCTGGCGCGCTGGGCGCACCTGACGCACCTGACGCGCTGGGCGCACCTGGCGCGCACCTCGCGCACCTGACGCACCTGGCGCACCTGGCGCACCTGTCGCACCTGTCGCACCTGGCGCACCTGGCGCACCTGGCGCGCACCTGGCGCGCACCTGGCTCGCACCTGGTGCACCTGGCGCGCTGGGTTCACCTAGCGCACCTGACGCGCTGGGCGCACCTGGCGCGCACCTGGCGCACCTGGCGCGCTGGGCGCACCTGGCGCGCACCTGCCGCACCTGGCGCGCACCTGGCGCGCCTGGTGCAACTGGCGCACTTGGCGCACCTGGCGCGCACCTGGCGCACACCTGGCGCACACCTGGCACACCTGGTGCATCTGGCGCACCTGGCGCACCTGGCGCGCTGGGCGCACCTGGCGCACCTGCCACACCTAGCGCAGACCTGGCGCACCTGGCGCACCTGGCGCACCTGGCGCGCACCTGTCGCACCTGGCGCACATGGCGCACCTGGCTCACTTGGCGCGCCTGGCGCAACTAGCGCACCTGGCACACCTGGCGCAACTGGCGCACCTGGCGCACACCTGGCGCGCACCTGGCGCACACCTGGCGCCCCCCTGGCACGCGCCTGGCGCGCACCTGGCGCGCACCTGGCGCGCGCATGGCGCGCTGGGCGCACCTGGCGCACCTGGCGCACCTGGCGCACCTGGCGCACCTGGCGCGCCTGGCGCGAATGGCGCAACTGGCGCGCCTGGCGCAACTGGCGCACACCTGGCGCGCCTGGCGCGCCTTGCGCATCTGGCGCACCTGGCGCACATGGCACACCTGGCGCACCTGGCGCACCTGGCGCACCTGGCGCGCTAGGCGCACCTGGCGCACACCTGGCGCACACCTGGCGCGCACCTGGCTCACTTGGCGCGCCTGGCGCACCTGGCGCACCTGGCGCGCCTGGCGCGCCTGGCGCACCTGGTGCACCTGGCGCACCTGGCGCGCCTGGCGCCACTGGCGCACCTGGCGCACCTGGCGCGCCTGGTGCGCCTGGCGCACCTGGCGTACCTGGCGCAGCTGGCGCACCTGGCACACCTGGCGCGCTGGGCGCACCTGGCGCACCTGGCACACCGGGCGCACACCTGGCGCACACCTGGCGCACACTTGGCGCACATGGCGCGCCTGGCAATCTGGCGCACCTGTCGCGCCTGGCGCGCCTGGCGGACGTGGCGCACGTGGCGCACCTGGCGCACCTGGCGCACCTGGCGCACCTGGCGCACCTGGCGCATTTGGCGCACCTGGTGCGCCTGGCGCCTTTGGCTCACCTTGCGCGCATGGGCTTTTGGGAGGCTCAGCGGAGGTACGTCCTACGCAGACCACCACTAGATCATGGCGCCGAAATGTCCTGCGGTATTGAGTGGTCCTCAGTGCAATTGCCACTTGTGTAGAAAGGGTTGGGTACGTCGCAGGATAATATTTATAAGCGCGTACTTGCAGCGTACATTCAGCGTACCTACAGCGCACCTACAATACTGTTGTCTTACTGTTTTCTTTCATTCCTGTATAAGCGCGCACCTGCAGCGTACCTACAGCATGCGTTCAAGGTGTGGGTCCAGCGTGCCTAGCGTACCTACAGCGTACCTTCAGCGTACCTAGAGTAGTGTTGTCTTAGTGCTCCTTTCATTACCGCGTACCTACAGCGTACCTAGAGCGCACCTTCAAGGTGTGACTAAAGCGTACTTTCAGCGTACCTACATCGTACCCACAGCGTACCTACAATAATGTGTTCTTGTTGTTGTCCTTGTATAAGCGCGTACTTACAGCGCACCTACAGCGTACCTTCAAGGTGTGAGCAAAGCGTACTTTCAGCATACCTTCAGCGTACTTTCAGCGTGCCTTCAGCGTGCCTTCAAGGTGAGAGGGGAGGAGGAGGAGGGGGAGGGGGAGGGGGAGGAGGAGGAGGAGGAGGAGGAGGAGGAGCAGGAGGAGGAGGAGGAGTCAATGCCCGCCTCCATCAACCTAGAAAACTTATGAAAAAATAGCCTGACGAAGGACCCAACCATAAGCAGTTGCGGCGACCGCATTCTGGGTCCATCGCTCTATGAGGCCCTCGGTGGAGCTCCCTATGAGGCCGCGACCCGTGTGAGGGGTGTGCCGAAATTGGGCGGGGCCGCCATGCGAACCCTGCCACTGGCGCCTTCTGTGGAGCTCCCTATGAGGCTATGAGGCCACGAACCGTGTGAGGGGTGTGCCAAAATGGGGCGGGGTCGTCATACGAACCCTACCACTGGCGCCCTCGGTGGGGCTCCCCTATGGGGCCACGATGCCCGTGAGAGGTGCGCCAAAATGGAGTGGGGCCGCCATACGAACCCTGCAACTGGCCACCCTCGGTGGAGCTCCCCACGGGCCACAATCCTCGTGAGCGCTTGGGCTCAAGCTTCCACGGGTGGACGCAGGTCTGGAAGCAGGCGCGAGCGCCCTCCTGCCTGTGCAAGCCAGCCCCCCGCGCCGACACGATGGGGTGCTGCATGGCCTCCCGCCAGTCTTTCGACATGGCCTCCCGCCAGTCTTTCGACCTGACGCGGTACACAGACGCCACGAGCCTCTTCGACGCTCTTGCGTTCACCGTGGAGGGCCTTCACCCAGTGCGCTTGGTCCGCATGTCGTGGCTTCTGCAGCAGCGCGGCACGGTCCTCAAGAGGCGCCAGGAGCTGCCAGAGGAGGCGTTCGTGTCCGCCGGCGAGCTGCGGGCCATTTGGGAAGCCAGCGGGCGAGGAGGAATGGACAAGGTGGCGCCGATCATCACCATCTCGTTCTGCTGGGACTCACCCGATCATCCCGACCCCAATGGGGTGCAGCTGAGCTTGGTGATAGACACCCTGGAGCAGGAGCGCCACAAGTACTCCAGAGGAAGGGGTAACTTTGAGGGGTTCAGCGACATGGGCGTCTTCTGGGACTGGCCCTCGCTGCTGCAGGGCGACCCCGACAAGGCCGATGAGGCGAAGGCCGCCGCCCTGCGGCAAGGAAAAACCCAGAAGGACGCGCAGAAGGCCGCGGACGAGGCCAAGCGTACCCCCGCCGAGAAGGCCGCGTTCAAACATGGGCTGCAGGAGACGATGGACCTGTGGTACGCCCACCAAGCCACTACCGTCCTCCTGCTCACCCAGCACCCCCGCGAGCGAGGCAGCGAGCGCGAGTGTGGCTACGACCAGTCGGGCTGGACAACGTACGAGCGTTGCTCCGCGGAGCAGATCAAGAAGGTCTACCGTTGGGAGGCGAAGTGGGACGCCGTTGCCGACCTTGGGGGAGGGGCGGGGGTGACGAAGGCCGGGAGGAGGTGGCCGGTGGGCCCGGACGAGTTCGACCGGCTCATCAAGGACAGGTCCTTCACCAACGGCGCGGACCGGGAGGCGGTGAAGGCGCTCTTCCGGCGGATGAGCCGCGCGCAGCTGGGCGGCGTGACGATTCTGGACTTCGACGGGATGCCGCCCCCGACCCCCGCGCAGGTCGCGGGGCTCGCAGGCTGCCTGCGGCTGTGCGCCCGCCTGGAGAAAATGGACCTGAACAATTGCAACATCGGCCCCCCGGGCGCGCAGGCCCTGGCGAAGGCGCTGCCCTCCATGCCCGGCCTGCAATGGCTGTACCTGGCCAGCAACGGCATCGGCGACGACGGCGCGCAGGCCCTGGCGAAGGCGCTGCCCTCCATGCCCGGCCTGCAGGACCTGGGCCTGGCCAGCAACGGCATCGGCGACGACGGCGCGCAGGCCCTGGCGAAGGCGCTGCCCTCCATGCCCGGCCTGCAATGGCTGTACCTGGCCAGCAACGGCATCGGCGACGACGGCGCGCAGGCCCTGGCGAAGGCGCTGCCCTCCATGCCCGGCCTGCGGGACCTGGGCCTGGCCAGCAACGGCATCGGCGACGACGGCGCGCAGGCCCTGGCGAAGGCGCTGCCCTCCATGCCCGGCCTGCGGGCCTGTGGCCTGGCCAGCAACGGCATCGGCGACGACGGCGCGCAGGCCCTGGCGAAGGCGCTGCCCTCCATGCCCGGCCTGCAGGTGCTGCGCCTGGACAGCAACGGCATCGGCGACGACGGCGCGCAGGCCCTGGCGAAGGCGCTGCCCTCCATGCCCGGCCTGCGGAGGCTGTACCTGGCCAGCAACGGCATCGGCGACGACGGCGCGCAGGCCCTGGCGAAGGCGCTGCCCTCCATGCCCGGCCTGCAGTGCCTGTACCTGGACCGCAACGGCATCGGCGACGACGGCGCGCAGGCCCTGAAATCCGCCTGGGCGACAGATGCGATGGCTTGGACCCTCTGAGCCAGGGGCGAGCCGCACAGGGCGCGGGTGAGAAACGGGAGGGCGCGCGGGAAGGGGAGGACCCAAACGCGACAAGGAGGACCCAAACACGACCAGGAAGCACCCAGACACGACAAGATCGAGACAAATTCACGACAAGTAGCAGAAGCGAAAATGGGAGGCGATCCGCTTTCGACTTCCACTTTCGCCTACCGCTTTCGCTTTCGCCTCCCGCTTTCGCTTTCGTCCCCCACTTTCGCCTTCCTTCGCCTCCCGCTTTCGCTTTCGCCTCCCACTTTCGCCTCCTTTCGCCTCCCGCTGTCGTTTTCGTCTCCCACTTTCGCTTCCTACTTTCGCTTTCCCCTCCCGCTTTCGCCTCCCACTTTCGCCTTCCGCTTTCGCTTTCGCCTCCCGCTTTCGCCTCCCGCTTTCGCTTTCGCCTCCCAATTTCGCCTCCCGCTTTCGCTTTCGCCTCCCGCTTTCGCTTTCCGCTTTCGCTTGCGTCTCTCACTTTCGCAGCATGGGGCCGGTTCGCGCCGGTTCGGGTCGATTCGGCAGCGGGCCGCTTCGGTTGTAGCATGTTCGGGTTCGGCGCTATATAGTTCGGTTTGAGCCAGTTCGGTTTTGCCTGGGGACGGTTCAGTTTCGGGCGGTCCGGTTCGGGTGATCGAAAGGTTGGCGCGCAGTGCGTTACAGGAGTGGCATGGGGGTCGAGGTCTGCCCCCTGGAACGGGGGTCTGAAGTCCAGGTTGGGATCTCAACTCCGGATCTCAGGTCCGGGCCCCAGGTCTAGACCTCAGCTCTGGACCTCAGGTCTGGACCTCATGTCCGGACCTCAGCTCCGGACCTCAAGTCCGGGCCCCAGGTCCGGACTTCAGGTCCGGATCTCAGCTCTGGACCTCAGGTCGGTCCCCTTCGGCGGGCTCGTCGCGGCCCCGCAAGGGCCAGATCCTGAGGCCTGACGCGCATTGATCCGCGCTCTTGGGGCATTGCGCCCGTTCTTCGCCCGCTCGTGGGGCACCGCCGTGGCGACTTGGGCCCAGGTGAGGCCTGCAGACCCCGCAGGGGCGCCCTGGTGTGCGCACGATATACAGTCGAGACCCTAAACTAAGGAACAGTTTGGGTTCGGAAGGGGCTCGATGTTCCTTAGGTTCCTCCAGTGTGGTTCCTCTTGCCCTCCTGGGGCACGGAGGCGCTCACAGGGCCAAGAAGGGGCTTCGTCTCTTATTTAACGTTCCTTCTTTCAGCGGCCCGACTGTAGAAACACAGCAGCTCAACCACATGACGTATAGACGCTTTTTCCCAACCCTCCTTGGTTGGGTATTCGTTTTGAATAGAGCACTGTGGTCGCGTCCCTCCTCCTCCTCCTCCTCCTCCTCCTCCTCCTCCTCCTCCTCCTCCTCCTCGCCTCCCGCCTCCTCCTGCCCTCTCTTCGCCGACGATGGGGGCTGCGATCTGCGAAACTGTCGCCACTTTCGAGGGCTGCTGGTGGGTTCTGCGGAGTGAGGCACCGCGCGGACCTGAGCGAGACCTCGCCGTCCTTGGGGTGCTGCGATCTGCGAAATTGTTGCCACTTTCGAGGGCTGCTGGTGGGTCCAGCGGAATGAGGCACCGCGCGGACCTGAGCGAGACCTCGCCGTTCCAGGGGGGCTGCGATCTGCGAAATTGTCGCCACTTTCGAGGGCTGCTGGTGGGTCCAGCGGAGTGAGGCACCGCGCGGACCTGAGCGAGACCTCGCTGTCCCTGGGATGCTGCGATCTGCGAAACTGTCGTCACTTTCGAGGGCTGCTGGTGGGTCCAGAGGAGTGAGGCACCGCGCGGACCTGAGCGAGACCTCGCCGTCCTTGGGGGGCTGCGATCTGCGAAACTGTCACCACTTTCGAGGAAGGGGAGGTCTTAACCGTAAGCAGTGGGTTCTTAACCGTAAGCGTGGTACCAGACTAATGTACCAGACTGATGTACCAGACTGATGTACCAGGCTAATGTACCAGACTGATGTACCAGGCTAATGCACCACACTGATGTACCAGACTAATGTACCAGACTAATGTACCAGACTAATGTACCAAACTAATGTGCCAGACTAATGTACCAGACTAATGTGCCAGACAAATTTACCAGACTAGCGGTACCAGACTAGCGGTACAAGACTCATGTACCAGACTAGCGGTACCAGATTCATGTACCAGATCAGGCATCAGCATAGGCACGTGTGTCCTTGTCTTCCCAGTTTGGTGCCTCGTTTTGCCGCGAGGTCGGCATCCTGGCCAGATGCCTCGTTCGCGCAGTTTGCGTGGCCCCTGCGGCATGCGGTTTGCGTGTTTTTCTGTTGGTGTCGGCGGCGCTCCCAAGGGGGGAAACGAACCAGGGGGCAGGCCTTCTGCGGAGGCGCGTGGCTTCTCAGGAGCCCCCTGACCTTCTGCTGAGTGTTCCGTGCCTGCGGGGAGAGTTTTTGCTCGAGAATCTGCCAGGAGGCCCGAGGCTCTCCGAGCTCTGCGTCGGCCAGCGCGCTCCACCACTCGCAGAGGGCCCGCTCGCAGGCGCCCGAGACGCACACGTGCTCGCATCGTTGTGGCAGCGGCTCGTAGAGTCCCCCCCCCCGCGGCGGCTCCAGGCCACGTGCGAGCAGCTGCCCTGCGCGCAGTGGAGCGCGCCTGTCTTCTCTTCGGGTGTTGCTCGAAGTGCCCCTGGCCCAAGGCACCCCCAGTTTTCCGCTCCATTCTGGAGCCCCTGGGGCCCTCTGGGCCTCGTGAGGGGTGCCCTGGAGGCTGTTCGGGCCACCCCGAGAATCCTAGGGGGTTACCTTGGGCCAGGGGCACTTCTAGCAACACCCGATCTCTGAGAGGGCCCGCCCCTTCTCGCTTTCCCCCCGGGGGCTCGCCGACGGCGGTCGGCCTGCCAGGGGGGTGGTGCGCCAGCCACGGCGCCTCGCCGCCGTCCCCCCACCTGCTGCCGCCGCTGCGGGGAGCAGCGACCGCCTGGAGCGCGCAGCCCTGCCTCTTATGAAGAAGAAGCAGCGTCGGGGGTGGACAGACCTCCTACCCTGACACGTCGATTAGCGAATTGTTGACGCTTCGCGAATCCCCACCAGCTCATCCTACACCAGGCATTCGAACGAAGAGCGCCGATGATCGGCAGCTGTTCTCCTCCGCTTCTTCCTCCTTCTCCTCCGCCTTCTCGTCCTCCTCTCCTCCTCCTCCCTCTCCTTCTCCTCCTCCTCCTCCTCCTCCTCCTCCTCCGCCTCTTCCTCCTCCGCCTCTTCCTCCTCCCTGGTGGGTCTTGGAGGTATCTTCGAACGTTTTGGTTGGCTCTTGGGCCTTGCGGGCGAGCGGGCGGCGCTCCGCCAGCCTTCGCGCAGGGCCCAAGAGGGGCTCAAAGACGTCTCTTGGAGCCATCTTGGAGGACATTGATCAACGAAGGGGGGTCCCTCAATTAGGGTTCCCCCCTCAGGAGTCACGATCTTCGTGAGGGGTGTCGAATTTTAGCCCTCCCAGGGGTCGATCTTGGACGCTTTAACGCGACGCGGCCCCCCCTGTCCATGTCAGTGGGGAGGGGGTAGGGGGAGGGGTAAACCCCTCCCCGCAGGGGAAGAAGGAGGGGTGGAAGAGGAAACCTTCTAAACCACCGACGCCTAGAGGGCTAGTGGGATTTCTTGGTTCCCCCAGTGGTTCTCTGTGGTTCTCAGTCCACTTACTGGCTGGGTTCTGCAGGGTTCTCTTGGGGGTTCTTTTTTTCGATGTATAGACTTGTGGAAATATTTCGACATTAAAAATTATGTGTTCCTTTGAATATCTGGTTCTTCCAGGGGTTCTCTGTGGTTCTCAGTGCACTAAGTGGCTGGGTTCTGCAGGGTTCTCTTGGGGGTTCTCTTTTTCGATGTATAGAAGGGGGGAAATGCGGTCGAATTTGAAAAGTATGTTTTTCTTTGAATTTCTGACTCCTCCCGGGGGTTCTCTGTGGATCTCAGTGCACTCAATGGCTGGGATATGCAGGGTTCTTTTGGGGGTTTTCTTTATTTCATGTATAGAAGGGGGGAATGCTGTCGAATTTGAAAATTATGTTTTCCTTTGAATTTCTGGGTTCTCCCGAGGGTTCTCTGTGGTTCTCAGTGCACTCAGTGGCTGGGTTCTGCAGGGTTCTCTTGGGGGTTCTCTTTTTCGATGTATAGAAGGGGGAAATGCTGTCGAATTTGAAAAGTATGTTTTTCTTTGAATTTCTGGATTATCCCGGGGGTTCTCTGTGGTTCTCAGTGCACTCAGTGGCTGGGTTCTGCAGGGTTCTCTTGGGGATTATCTTTTTTTCCATGTATAGAAGGGGGAAATGCTGTCGAATTTGAAAATTATGTTTTCCTTTGAATTTCTGGGTTCTCCCGAGGGTTCTCTGTGGTTCTCAGTGCACTCAGTGGCTGGGTTCTGCAGGGTTCTCTTGGGGGTTCTCTTTCTTCGATGTATAGAAGGGGGGAAATGCTGTCGAATTTGAAAAGTATGTTTTTCTTTGAATTTCTGGGTTCTTCCGGGGGTTCTCTGTGGTTCTCAGTTCACTCAGTGGCTGGGTTCTGCAGGGTTCTCTTGGGGGTTTTCCTTTTTCGATGTATAGAACGGGGGGACATGTTGTCGAAATTTAAAAGTATGTTTTCCTTTGAATTTCTGGGTTCTCCCGGGGGTTCTCTGTGGTTCTCAGTGCACTCAGTGGCTGGGTTCTGCAGGGTTCTCTTGGGGGTTCTTTTTTTATGTATAGAAAGGGGGAACGGCTGTCGAATTTGAAAATTATGTTTTTCTTTGAATTTCTGGATTCTCCCAGGGGATCTCTGTGGTTCTCAGTCAACTCAGTGGCTCGGTTCTGCAGGGTTCTCTTGGGGGCCTCTTTTGTCGATGTATAGAAGGGGGAAATGTGGTCGAATTTGAAAATTAAGTTTTTCTTTGAATTTTTGGGTTCCCCCAGGGGTTCTCTGTGGTTCTCACTCGACTCGGTGGCTGGGTTCCGCAGGGTTCTCGTGAGGCTCTGCGACCTCCCAGAACTCCGTTCCTGGGCCACATTTTGAATGCCCGGAGCCAACTGTAGGCCACTTCGTGCTCTTCGACTTCCCAGAACTCCATTCCCGGGACACATTCTAAATGCCCGGAGCCAACTGTAGGCCACTTCGTGCTCTTCGACTTCCCAGAACTCCATTCCCGGGCCACATTTTGAATGCCCAGAGCCAACTGTAGACCACTTCGTGGTCTTCGAGGTCCCAGAACTCTATTCCCTGGCCACATTTTGAATGCCCGGAGCCAATTTGGAGTCCCGAAACGGTGCGGTGACGGACCGTGCGGTGACCTCGAAATCCCCCAAGACCTCACCGCACGGTCCGTCACCGCACGGTCTTGGGACCCTGGAAGCCCCTGTCGCCCGATACATCCTCGGAGAACGACTCGAGTCCCAAAACCGTGCGGTGACCCCGAACCCCCACAAACTCACCGCACGGTGTGGTCAACACCCCGTTTGGGGACCCCCGAGCCAACTGTGGGCCACTTCGTGGTCTTCGAGTTCCCAGAACTTCATTCCTGGGCATGATTTTGAATGCCCGGAGCCAACTGTAGGCCACTTCGGGGCTCTCGAGTTCCCAAATCTCCACTCCCGGGCCACATTTTGAATCTTGAGGCAGGCTGATGCTGAGGCGTGGGCAGGCTGAGGCAGAGGCTGAGGCTGAGGCTGAGGCCGAGGCTGCAGGCAGACTGAGGCTGAGGCTGAAGCAGGCTGAGGCTGAGGCTGAGGCAGGCTGAGGCTGAGGCTGAGGCAGGCTGAGGCTAAGGCAGGCTGAGGCTGAGGTTGATGCAGGCTGAGGCTGAGGCACGCTGAGGATGAGGCCGAGGCTGAAGGCAGACTGAGGCTGAGGCTGAAGCAGGCTGAGGTTGAGGCTGAGGCTGAGGCAGGCTGAGGCTGAGGCTGAGGCAGGCTGATGCTGAGGCAGGCTGAGGCTGAGGCCGAGGCTCATGCAGGCTGAGGCTGAGGCAGCCTGAGGCTGAGGCCGAGGCTGAAGGCAGACTGAGGCTGAAGCAGGGTGAGGCTGAGGCTGAGGCAGGCTGAGGCTGAGGCTGAGGCAGGCTGATGCTGAGGCAGGCTGAGGCTGAGGCTGAGGCTGATGCAGGTGAGGCTGAGGCAGGCTGAGGCTGAGGCCGAGGCTGAAGGCAGACTGAGGCTGAGGCTGAAGCAGGCTGAGGCTGAGGCTGAGGCAGGCTGAGGCTGAGGCTGAGGCAGGCTGAGGCTGATGCTGAGGCAGGCTGAGGCTGAGGCTGAGGCTGATGCAGGCTGAGGCTGAGGCAGGCTGAGGCTGAGGCCGAGGCTGAAGGCAGACTGAGGCTGAGGCTGAAGCAGGCTGAGGCTGAGGCTGAGGCAGGCTGAGGCTGAGGCTGAGGCAGGCTGATGCTGAGGCAGGCTGAGGCTGAGGCTGAGGCTGATGCAGGCTGAGGCTGAGGCAGGCTGAGGCTGAGGCCGAGGCTGAAGGCAGACTGAGGCTGAGGCTGAAGCAGGCTGAGGCTGAGGCTGAGGCAGGCTGAGGCTGAGGCTGAGGCAGGCTGATGCTGAGGCAGGCTGAGGCTGAGGCTGAGGCTGAGGCTGCAGGCTGAGGCTGAGGCCGAGGCTGAAGGCAGACTGAGGCTGAGGCTGAAGCAGGCTGAGGCTGAGGCTGAGGCAGGCTGAGGCTGAGGCTGAGGCAGGCTGATGCTGAGGCAGGCTGAGGCTGAGGCTGAGGCTGATGCAGGCTGAGGCTGAGGCAGGCTGAGGCTGAGGCCGAGGCTGAAGGCAGACTGAGGCTGAGGCTGAAGCAGGCTGAGGCTGAGGCTGAGGCAGGCTGAGGCTGAGGCTGAGGCAGGCTGAGGCTGAGGCTGAGGCTGATGCAGGCTGAGGCTGAGGCAGGCTGAGGCTGAGGCCGAGGCTGAAGGCAGACTGAGGCTGAGGCTGAAGCAGGCTGAGGCTGAGGCAGAGGCAGGCTGAGGCTGAGGCTGAGGCAGGCTGATGCTGAGGCAGGCTGAGGCTGAGGCTGAGGCTGATGCAGGCTGAGGCTGAGGCAGGCTGAGGCTGAGGCCGAGGCTGAAGGCAGACTGATGTTGAGGCTGAAGCAGGCTGAGGCTGAGGCTGAGGCAGGCTGAGGCTGAGGCAGGCTGAGGCTGAGGCTGAGGCAGGCTGAGGCTGAGGCTGTGACTGCGACTGCCGTTGCCACTGCGACTGCCATCGTGAATGCGACTACGACTGCGAGAACAGCAGGATTCTACAACAGGATTCTCATGTGAATACTAAGGGGAATGCTTCCAGATATGCTCCTACACATCGCTGTTAGGTTGCTTTGCCGGGATCATATTTTTTGCGGCAATCTTGGATCTTATTCCGACTCGCCATCTTATTCTCAGCTCGATCGGTGAATATTACCCAACAGCGAAGACTGATAGGTTTCTAAGGGGGTCAGAAGAGAGCATCTGATGACTCCCCAGGGGGGTCTGGGCGGGAGCCGGACAGGCGAGAACCGGGCTCGTTTTAAGCAAACAGTGACACACTTCGTGCTCTTCGACCTCCCAGAACTTTATTCTCTTGCACAGGGTGTCTAGAGCTCCGACCACTTTATTTCGGCGTCGTCGCCCCCCCCCCCTCCCCAGCTGCCCAGTGCTGGTGCTGGTGCTGGTGCTGGTGCTGGTGCCGCTGCTGGTGCTGCTGGTGCTGGTGCTGGTGCTGGTGCTGGTGCTGGTGCCGCTGCTGGTCCGCCCCGACCACTTTATTTCGGCGTCGTCGCCCCCCCCCCTCCCCAGCTGCCCAGTGCCCTTCGGCGTCGCACAGCCCCTTCCGCCCCGACCACTTTATTTCGGCGTCGTCGCCCCCCCCACCCCCTTCCCCAGCTGCCCAGTGCGCTTCGGCGTCGCACCGCCCCCTCCGCCCCGACCACTTTATTTCGGCGTCGTCGCCCCCCCCCCTCCCCAGCTGCCCAGTGCCCCTCGGCGTCGTCGCACCGCCCCCTCCGCCCCGACCCCTTTATTCGGCGTCGTCGCCACCCCCCCCTCCCCAGCTGCCTCCGGCCTTCGGCGTCGCACCGCCCCCTCCGCCCCGACCACTTTATTTCGGCGTCGTCGCCCCCCCCCTCCCCAGCTGCCCAGTGCCCTTCGGCGTCGCACCGCCCCCTCCGCCCCGACCACTTTATTTCGGCGTCGTCGCCCCCCCACCCCCCCCTCCGTAGCTGCCCAGTGCCCTTCGGCGTCGCGCCGCCCCCTCCGCCCCGACCACTTTATTTCGGCGTCGTCGCTCCCCCCCCCTCCCTCCCCAGCTGCCCAGTGCCCTTCGGCGTCGCACCGCCCCCTCCGCCCCGACCACTTTATTT
>CAUYUJ010003879.1:0-5000 GCA_963575745.1 Prorocentrum cordatum
GCCACGCAGCCTCGTGGAAACCTTGGACTGGGGAGTGGCCGGAACAGGAGCGGTCGGAGCAGGAGTGACCGTGCCAGACGAACTTGCGGGAGTGCCAGGCGTAGTTTTTTTGGTCGGCTCCTCGGGCGAAGATGATTTCATTTTCGATGACCCAGCCCTCATGACAGCTGTCGCCGTCTCGTAGTCCTGCACGCTGATCTTCTCGGCGTCGGCGGTGACTATATTCTCGGTCCTGTTGCCAGTGCGCCTGTGCTTCCTGTCGCGGATGATCTTGTACTGCAGCACGCCCGCCTCCCGGAGCGCCTTGGACTGCTTGTGTGGGCGCGACTTGTAGTCCTGCACGGCAATCATCGCATGCTCCATGTTGTTGATCCCCTTGGGCCCTGCGTGCTCGTCGAACGTCATCCAATCCTCCTCGTCGGAGCTGATGTCCTCGGTGATTGCGGTGTCCTTGTCCTGGGCCCTGAGCGAGTTGCACGTCGGGTCGAGAAGGAAGGTGGCAAGCCAAGCGCGCCGCTGCTCGTCCTTCAGCTTGGTGTACTGGTCCTGAAAAGGGGAAAGTTATGGCTGGGAGGCTTTGCTTCTAAGCCTCCTAAATGGGGTCGGAGCGGATGGGGTCGGAGGATCGCGCAGCATCGCCGATGCATCGCTGACGCGGCTCGATGTGCAGCCCGATTTGCTGCACGTCGACGTCGCCGATGCATCGCCGACGTCGCCAGTGCATGGCCGATGCATCGCAGATGCATCGGCGATGCGGCGCGATCCCCCGACCCCATCTACTCCGACCCTATCTAGGAGGCCTCGAATGGTTGACCCCGAGGGACCCATGCGACCAAATTGCTTACTTCACCTACAGCCTTAAGGTACAATGCAATCTAACCGACGTTTATTGATGGTATGAATTCAGCTTTATCCCTAGCGGATCCGTGAGCTCCGAGGGCAGCTTGCGGCGCAGCTCCTGGAACGCCGAAGACCGTTCCCTGCTGGTCAACTTCTTGAGCCCCGCTGCAGAGAACTCAATACCGGCTTGATCCATCTTCGCCTTGAGATCCAGCACCGCCTTGGAGATCTTCTCCGGGGTCTCCGCGCCGATCGAGGCCTTGCTCTTGGGCGGCATGGCCTCTGGAGTCTGGAGGGTCTCGCCCCTCCTTCCTCCTCTCCTCCTCCTCCTCCTCTGAGCTCCTCCTCCTCCTACTCCTCCTCCTCCTCCTCCTCCCCCCCCTCTCTATCCTCCTCATCCCCATCGCCCTCATCATCCTCCTCATCCTGCTGCGGTAGGCCTCGACAAGATAGACATCCCTCGGGCACCACATCCTGGTCCTTCTCCTCCTTCCCTAATCCCAATCCTTCTCTCCCAGGAAGGGGGAGAAGGAGGAGGGAGGATTAGGGTTGAGGAGAAGGAGTGAGAGGATGAGGGAGGAGTGAGGCGGGGAGGAGGAGGAGGATGAGGAAGATAATGAGGCAGAGGAGCACGAGGAAGCACAGGCGGAGGAGGAGGAGGAGGAGGAGAAAGGAGGGGGGATGAGGGGGTGCGTGACCAGTGGCACCCCCGAAAGTGTAGTTCACGCGCCCCATGGCCTGCAACTGATCTGACGGGCACGCGGATGAAGTGCTTCTCCGCGCACCGATCGACGTCTCAGCTTTGAGCCCGAAGTGAGGGCTAGTGGCGAGGGGTGGCTGGGGAGGGGGTGAGGGGCGAGCGCGGGGCCTGTGAAAGGGGGGTCGGCACTGCGCCTTGGGTGTAGCAGGCTGCTGCAATTGGTCCACAAGATCGCCAGCGGTGCCCTCGTCGCTGTCGACCCCCCCCCTATTGGGCCCTTTCATCCCCTCCCCCCCCTCCGCCCACGAGCCCATTTCGAGGCGGGTGGCGGGTGGCGGCTTGAAGGCATTTTTGAAGGCATTTCCGAAATGACGTCGGAAAATGACGTCGGAAAATGACGTCGGATCATTTTCTTATTAAAACAATACAGAAAAATGACGTCAGAAATGACGTCAACAATGACTTCAAAAATGACTTCAAAAATGACGTCAAATGACGTCGGGCCGTGCCCGTCAAACCGCCCCCCCTGGCAGGTGCCGACCCCCCCAACCACCCCCAGAGGAGGGGTAGAAACTGCCGACAGGGCCCCAACACGGCATCAGACAGCCCCCAGGACTGCACCAAAAGAATCTCCATGGCGGCCCCACAGTGCCCCACGACGGCTTGAGAAGGCGCCCGACGAATGAATAGCGCCCTAAGTTGGCCCACGAATCTTCCAGAGATGCTCCCAAGATGCACCCAGCAGGCCACGCGAGGCCCCGAAGAGGCCTCCTTCTCCTTATCCTCACTCTCATCTTCATATCCTTCTAGCTGTCATCCTGATTGCCTTCATCATCACCCTTGCCCTCATCCTCCTCGTCATCATCCTCATCCTGCTGCTGCTCCTCCCTCTCCCAATCCATGATGCCAACCCTCCTCCTCCTCCACTTCCTCTGGCTCTCCTCCCGTCCTCCACCTGTCCCTCCTCCTCCTAACCGTCGTGCTCATGCTTAACGTCCTCGTCTTGCTCATCTCTGATCCTTCGCATCCCCATCCTTTCTCTCTTTTCCAGTCCCGGATCTGGAACCTCTGCAGTGCCATATGGAAACAATGCCGTTCACCTGTGCAACGCGATGAACGGGCTCCTCGCAGTCGTCGTCTCGGGGCCCTCGAATTGGTTGGCGATGCGCTGGATGGCCTCGCGGTTCTTCTTATCCTCGGGCTCGGAGAAGTGGGGGCTGTAGACGGGGCTGCTCGATCGATTGCGCTTCTGCTTGTTCGTGAGCCTCGGGCTGAAGGTCAATGGCTTCACTTTGTCGATAAAAATTGAGCGAACACTCTTGGGCACGTTGCCCTTCAGCACTGTATTTTTCTGAATCTCCCAGAGGGGCATGTAGAACGCGGGGGCCGACAGGCTGTCGGGGTTCTCGTTCGTCAGGGTCTCATGGGGGAATTTCCCGACGATCTTCCCGAATCCAATGGGGTACACCTGGCTCTTCTTGATCAGGTCCTTCTTGCCCTGCACTCCACCACCTGAGGGCGTCATAGTTAGGCGGCAAGAGGTGGGGGGAGGAGGAGGTTGTGGAGGAGGAGAAGGGATGCGGAGAGGAGGAGGAGGAGGAGGAGGAGGAGGAGTGAAGGAAGGAAGAATGGAGGAGGAGGCGGAGGAGGAGGAGGAAGAGAAAAGGTGGTGGAGAAAGGAGGATGAGGAAGAGGGGGAGGAGGAATGAGGAATAGGAGAAACCAATCGGTCCAACTACTGGCAATATAGCCAGCGTTCCTCCATCGAGAGATCACACATGGTTTCGTAGAAAATAGTGGGGAGTTGTGGTATTACCACCTAGATTTCGCTTGGATCGCCAGAAATAATTTCGAGCACCTAGAAAGTACCGGAACTGGAGGGTTTTCACGTGTCGGGCCCTGGGAGGCGATATTCGTTCGACACTATGTCGATTCTCTTCTGGATGATCAAAATTATTTCTGGGATGTGGTCCTTAAGTAGGATGGGAACAACATAAGTGGAGAGGTCGGTTTGTCCCAAATCGACCTTTCTTCGTCCCGTACGAAAGATCCACTTTCGCTTTCTTTGCAACCTCCCTTCGGCGATACAGCTGATGGAGCGGGCCCCAATCCCCCAGTAGTTTGGTAGGCTTCTTGCTGTCAGACCCGTAGCTCATCATTGGGAAGGTGACGTATCCGGGTTCACGTTTGAAATTGAATTTCACCCAGGTAATGAGATTCGTCCAGCAACTCATCTTGAAAAACAGGCTTGATATCGGTTGCTCCCACCACCAATGTAGCCCACGCAGGTAGGCGATCTTCGTAATCTTGGTAATGAAGGCGCACATGTCGTTCCCATGTTTGACAAGATTGGTTTTGCTTCGGGGCCCCTCGGGTTTTGTCAAAGTCCTCCCTGTGGCGTACCTGCATATGAAAACCCAGCTGGTGCACACGGGCCCACCACAAAGTAGACCTGCCGGCACTATTGTGAGTAATCCCAACAAGACAACTGCCTTCCCCACTGGCGTGAGAATATCCATTGTGGCGCTGTCGACTTCGATGTCGCATGATAAGCCCACTAGGCCTTTTTTTCCAGAGCTCCCGGTCCAACGATCTAGCGCCACAGAAGAGATGCATGAAATGGTTGGTCCTGGGGACCTGCTCGATCTTGGATCTGATATCTATCATGTTGTGGCCGAATCCCAAATGGTCCAGTATGTCATGCCCGAAGTTTAGAATCTCTTCGCAAACTCTATCCGTGTTGTCCTCGTAATTGTTGCGGGCCTGCATCATCGGCATAGCTGATGGTTTCTTCATAGTAGGCCTCGTCGCTGCGGGCTTCCGGATAACTCCCTGAGCCCCTGCCAAGAGCAAGCACAACACGATAATAGCCATGGGCGCGTTCCAAGAGAAATTCATGGAAACACTCACGTGAAAAGCGTGGACAGCATAAAGACGTTCTTTGATCTTTGATACGGCTGAGGGCAACCAAGACATTGCTTGCCACCGTGGACCCCAAGCAGCCTATTCTTGCACTCTGGACGTTTAAGATATGAGCTGCAATCGACGTGGAACCCCAACATTGCCATACGAACCTTGAGTGCAAGCCCTGTCTGGGAAACATTGAGCATGCTAGTCGGATCACTTGTATGAAGGGGTGCAGTTGGAGACAGGTGGCTTGACATCGCTCGGACGTGTGTATTTTTCGGCCAGGACGATCTAGGACCATCTTGGATCATCTAGCGAAAAGATCCGCACGAAGCCCAAACAGAACGGGGAATGGACGTCCGAGCGATGGCAAGGTGGGCATTCCCTCCTCCCCCCTCCTGTAGGACAGGGCGAAAGCCTGAGCTGTGTGCGCGCGCGTGCTGTCCTGCATGTATGTGTATGTTCTCAGCCTGTTTTAGAACATCTTGTGTGCTGGTTGATTTTTTCCTGTGAGGCTGGTGGTCCTAGTAATTCCCTCCCTCCCTCCTCGTCC
>CAUYUJ010003879.1:7500-30000 GCA_963575745.1 Prorocentrum cordatum
CTCGTCCTCAGGATTCCTCTTCATCCTATCTTACACGCCCGCTATTCCCCCGATCGGGGCTCCGCGAGCGGCTTCTCCGGCGTCGGGCCCACGGGCTTGGCCTTCTTCTTGGGGGGCGGGGTCTCCTGGCGGCGCCGAGGGGGAGAGGTGGGGGAAGAGCACGAGGGGCAGCCAGAGATGCGCACGAGGAGGGCGAGGAGAAGGGGGAGGGAGAAGAGGAGGAAGACTTGGTAAAGGAGGAGGGAAAAGAGGAGCAGGAGGAGGCAAAGCGGATCCCAAGAAGGGTCGCACCACCACTAAGCCAGGCCCGCGAGACGGTCTAGGAATCGGAACGCACTAAGGGGAAGCTTTCTTAAGGAGAGCATGCCACGGGCACGGGGCCGAGGACGCATAGACCTCGGAATGTTTCCCCCCCCTCCCCAATTTGAATCCCCCTCGAGCTCCAGCTCGCCGTCGCAGTCGTCCGCGCACCCGGGATCGTCAGTGCACCATGTGCCGGGGGCCCCCTCTGGTTTCTTCATCACGGGCGCCGCCGCTGGCCTCTTCATCCGAGCTGCCGGCTTCCGACTCACGAGCCCAATGTCATCTCCGTCCTCATCTGCGGCCTCGTCGTCCTCCTCCTCTTCCTCCTCCTCCTTGACTTATTTCTTCACTTTTTTCTTGTTCTCGAGGTCCTTGGGATTCGGGGGCCCTGAGATCTTGAGCTCGCCGTCCTTCGAGAGGTAGCTGTTCGGGAACTCTGTGGTCAACATACCGCTCTTGAACACCACCTGGACGAATCCCCCCCCCATCTCCGGCTTTGAACGTCGTGGCTGTCTCTTGGGAGCCGTCGGAAAACAAGCAGATGCCGGTCCGCAATGAGATGTCGAAATACTTCCCGACCTCCTCTGGCTCCTCGTCCTCCATCTCCTCTACCGCGGCGGCATCCCCGTCGCCCTCCCAGCACTGCTGGTCCTCGTCGTCAGACTCGACCAGGGAAACTCGAGCGAGGTGCAAGTTGAGGAAGGGGCTCTTCTCTGGCTTGGTTTGGCGATCAGGGACATCGGAGGCCTTCGAGAGCTCGGTGTGAACTGGGGGGCGCGTGATGAAAGAGTAGATCCTTACCAAGGCGCTCGGATGGTGAGGGGGCCCAGGTGGCTCCGAAGGAAACTTGGCGAGAAGACGCTGGCACTGGAAATGTTTCCTCCGGATGTGGCACAGCGTGACCTTCGTCACGTAAGCATATTCTTTCGCCAACTGGTCTATGTTTCCGTTGTTCTGGCGGCAAGCAACTCGCTCCGCGATGACCCGCCGCCGAGGATTCTCGTTGATGGCGTCCTGGGGGATTTGGCATTCAAACAGACCCTTCTCGTCTTCCTCCTTCCTCCTCCCTCCAGCTCCATCACATTTCTTTTCCTTTCCCAGTCCTCCCATCCTTTCCCCGTCTTCCGTCCCCTCCTCCTCCCTCCTCCTCCTCCTCCTCCTCCTCCTCCTCCTCCTCCTCCTCCTCCTCCTCTTTCTTCCCTCCCACTCCGCCACCTCCTCCCGCCCCTTCCCCATGCCTCCTATTCCAAACTATCGCACTCCGGACCCATTCCAAGTCATGGGGCTCAAGGGTCGGGTAAGGGGGACAGTGCCATTTAGAATGCCCCCGTCCGTGAACGCTTCCACCAGGTCGCCCCATGCAAAGAAGCCCCCCCTCGGGTCCAGGGACAGGAGCTTCGTGAGAAACTGCTCGTGGTCCATGAGGCCCTGCACGCTGAGGCCCTTCTTCATGTCCTTGGAACCATACCGCAGCACGCCGTGGTCGAGCCAACCGTCGATGAAGGGCAGCGCGCACTCCTGATGAGAAAGGGACGGGCCAGGATGGCAAGAGCGACGGGATGAGGATGAGGACGGAAGAGGACGAGGATGAGGCTGAGGAGGAGGAAAAGGCGGATGAGGAGGAGCAGGAGGAGAAGGATTGGAATCACGAGGAGGAGGAGAAGGAGAAGGAGAAGGAGGAGGAGGAGGAGGAGGAGGAGGAGAGCGAGGATGGCGAGGGCGATTAGGACAAGGTTCAGAAGGAGAAGGACGAGGAAGTGGAGAAGGACTAGGGCTAGGAGGAGGGTGGAGGAGGAAGGAGAGGGTATGAGAAGGTGGAGGTGGAGGAGGATACGATTCTTACAGGACAATGTGAATTAAGTAGTGAGCTCCTTGATCTGCACGGGCGCTGGCTCATCGAATACTGCATCGGTGGTGGAGGGTACCCAACACTTTGCTCGTGTCGAGGCCATGCCAGCCTCGCTCTCTCAATCTCTTGGCCCGAAACGGCTATTGCTGAGGGTGCGAAGGCTTCCTCTCCCCTGAACGTGGGTGGCATTTGCTGTAGGCAGTGCTCACCATGGACCCCTCGTTGCTAATCTGCCTTCGGGGGATTCCGGCAATTTCCAGCGGTCGATGGCGGTCTCCGGCGGTTTCCGGCGGTCTTCTTCGCGTAAGTTGGGCGGTTCAGGTTAACAAGGGGTCCATGATCGAACACTTATGGCCGACACGCAGACATACTAGTACTATATGTCCTCCTTGGAGGCGCGCATCCGACCCGAACATATAGTATACCCATCTTCGATCTTGTAGTATAAATTTTCCCGAGCGGTGTGGCCAGAAAGCGCCTGCCACAACGCATATAGTATAAGATTTCTCGGTGCGCGCGTCGCTTCTTCGGGGGGGGATGCACATATAGTATCAGTATGTTGGGGTGACGCCGAACCTAACCTTCGTCGCGCGGCGAGATGGAAGGGAAGGGGGATGCTTCCAGTGGGACGGGTGGGCGGGAGGAGGAGGAGGAAAACGTTGAGGAAAGGGGGTGTGACGTGACGTGATGTCGCAGAGTCGTGGCGTCTTGGTGACTTGCAGCGTAGTGGTGGGAGTTGCTCTGGTGTCTTGGTGGCGCTGCGTCGCTGTGCAGTGGTGTCGCAGCTTTGCGATGTCGAGGGTCGTGTCCACGTGTTTTGTTAGTGTTTGTGTTTTTGTTGTTACTTTCTGCAATCACAACTATCTTCAGGTGTTGGGTCGGTCCTCCAGAGACACCGCCCCACGCCCACACCTTCCCCATAGAGAGCTCCACCGAAAACCTCAGTGGCAGCGCCCGCATGCGTCCACCCCACCACGTAATATTTGGTCCCTCGCACGTTTCGTGGACCCATGGGGAGCTCCACCGAATGCCCCAGTGACAGCGCCCGCATCGCCCACCCAATCGCTTTTGCGGACCCCACGCGTTGGGCTTCATTCCACCGAAGGCCTCCCCACCACGCAATATATGCAGACCCCTCGCACGTTCCATGGCCACGTAAGGATCTACATGGGCAGACCATTCAAGCAAACACCGTGGCCTCATACAAGAGCTCCTCCGAAGGCCCCAGCTGCAGCGTCCGCATGCACCCGATCCACTAGTTTGCCAGACCCCTCTCACGCTTCGATGGTGGCCACATGGAGGGCTCCTCCGAAGGTCCCAACGGCAGCGCCCGCATGCGCGCGCACACTTCACAGACGCACACACGCACACACGCACACACACACACACACATGCACGCACACGCCAACGCGCAAACACGTTTTTTGGCACTGCGATCACGTGCGCGGGCGCGCTTGTGTACATGGCACGTATGATGTGTGAGTGCGTGCTTACAGTCACACGCAAGCACGCGCGCACACACACACAAGCACGCGCGTGTGTATGTGTGTTCGTGTGTGTGTGTGTTTGTGTGTGCGCGCGCGTTCTCTCTGCGCGCACACGCACACACATTTGCCACAATGCGTCATCGATACCGGAGTCCGAAGGCCCATCAATATACATACATACATACATACATACATACAGACAGACAGACAGACAGACAGACATACATACATACATATGTGTGTGGCTGCATGCATGTATAAACATATGTGCCTATAGGTGTGCTTACATACTACATACATGCGTACATGCATACATTTATATATCATTATTATTATTATTATTTACGTATATGCATACACACATATATATATACATATATGCACACATGACCACGACGTGTTGGCCGCACTCTTTTTTAAAGTTGAGACACACGTGCGTGTGTGCGTGTGCTTTACCGCACACGCACAAGTGTCGAATCCCTAATCTAAAACTGAGCCCGAAACCCAACATTGAGAATGAACTGTTTTGATCTGCGGGTCGAGAGCGAGCCTCTTCCGATAGAAGCTAAGCGGGCCGCGCACAGCTTTAATTAAAACATTGAGAATGAACATGCGATTGCGAATGTGCGATCGCAGAGTTCAATGACGGTACTCTGCATGCGTCGACCCACGCATTACGGCCCTCTTCATGGTGGTTCAATGACGGCGCGCCAAGAGCTAAAAATTAACTCCTGGAGTCAAAAAAAGACGCGGTGTTAAAAATAAGCGCCTCGGTGCTTATTTTGCGCAAGAGCTAACTTTTAAGCTCTTCCGGCTCCCTGGGAAGTCCTCCAGGAGCCGCCGCCCGATGTCGGCCAGAAGCCAGCGGGCGGCCAGAAGCGCAGCGCCGACAGCCAGGAGGAGCGCAAGAAGAAAGAGGCGAAGCTGGTCGAGGAAGAAGCGGTGGGCAGCCCCGGCGCGCGCAGCATGTCGTTGAAGTTTTCGCACACGTACCAGAGCTTGTCGGATATGCCGCCCGCGGTGGGGATGGTGTTCAGACAGATCTTGGAGGCTCCTGAGAATTACCAGACGCCGACAGGCACCAGGGAGACTTTCACCGCCACGTACAAGGCGGAGCGCTACTAGGCTGACCGTCACACGCGACGATGCAACAGTGGCATCTGAGACGGGTGCCGCATTTCTCACTTGGGGATTTGAAGGCGACAGGCCTTCTGGGTCAGCAATAGCAAGGCGTGCGCGACAGGTCTTGCTGGGACGTTCCAGCTCATAGCGGCTGGAAAACAAACCGACGTTTTAGTTGTGCAATCGTTTTATTGTTGCCAGTTGCTCGAGGGACGATGCGGATCAGTATTTTTTCACATGCATCGAGTCTGCTGTCGGCATTGTTTGGTGCGCCGCAAAGGTACGAGTGCGGCCAGGCAAATTAAGGAAACCGTCCCTCCACGATCCCATGGCCCCAAATTGGTTCCCAGCGAAGTCCTCAAGCCACTGGCGCAGCCAAGATTGCCAGGCGGCGGCCAAGCGCGCAGCCTGTGGCGCAACCAATGGGAGACCATCCAAGGCACGAAAAAACATGTGGCGCAGCCGACCCTCAAGGCGCAACTCATGGCATAGCCTATGGCATAACCTATGGCATAACCTATAGCACAACCTATGGTACAACCTATAGCCCAATAGCGCTACATCCCTATAGCCTTAAAGCCTTTGAGCCCTATAGCCCTAAGCCGGGATAGGGGACGGCGCAGCCTCTGCATAGATGCGGCACAGGGAAAAGGATGACGAGAACAAGGGATAGGAGATGTTGCGGCTCTGCAGGAAGGAAGGGCGGCTGGACAGGAGGAGGAGGAAGGCGTGAAGAGGAGGGTGAAATGACAATTGTCAGCTCGCTGGCAGTCACGACCCCACGTGACTGAATCCCTCCTCAAGCACGCGAAACTTCTTCACGAAGTTTTCAATCCCAACAAACACATTCTTCTGCAAATTACCATTCCTCTGAAGCCTCCGGCCCTCAGTGTGTGAGACGATGCCGACAGCCTGAAGTGGCCGATGTTGCCTGACAGGCCCTGTCGAAACCTTGATGGTGAGCTCAGCGAACTCCTCGCGAGTTGGGGCCAACCTCCAAATGCTGAAATGTAAATTGACTGCCCGGTTTATCACGCGAACTGCCTCACGACTCTCTTGTCGAAAGCCGTCGCTCATCCACACGTAGCGCGGCAATCGCGCCGAGCCTCCAAACCGCAACGCAGCTTTATACTGCACAGAGGACCCGCTGGTGCCTTCAACGAAGGCCAGGTCGCAAATAATCCCACCTGAAAGAGTGAACACTAAGTCAATCAAAGGATCACACGCCCCGGGGCGCGCAACTACACAGTGAGAGGCGTCAATGGGATTGTCTGCGATTTGGATCTGCTTTCGTAGAAGGGTCGACGTGGCTTCAGGCACATCACTGGCCACGAACACCGTGTCGACGCCTGGGCGTGGGCGGCCATGCTCTGGGCTTGGTCCAGTGACCAAGCGTCTGGTCTGTTCAGCCTTTCTTCGCCACTTGGCCCTCAAACCTAAGATGTGCAATTGCAAGTCATCAGCGTCCTGCCGTTCTCCCTCGGCGACTTCTGGGTCCAAGATATGCCCAGCTGATATTGCAGTCGAGCGATTCTTCCTGCGCTTGTTTGCATTGAACCGTACTTCTTTTGTCATGCCATCATCCCAGACTTGGACAGCTCCTGCAACTGCTTTGTCTCGAACCTCGATAAGGTCCAGCTGTTTAGCTCGATCATATCGGGTTGCCTCTTGCAGTGCTCGTCTGTGCTGGTCACTGATTTTTGAAAGACCTCCCTGAAGGCTGCATTGCTGTCGGCCCCTGTGTTTTCGAAGCCCACTGGTTTTGCGAGGACATCCGTATAATGACTGCCACACGCCTCGCGCGCGCTCCAGGATATGGTCGACGAGCCCATGTGGCACCTCAGCATTCATGGGGAACATGTGCATTATGCGCAACCTTGCGATCTCCATTCCCTCAGAGAGGCATGACCTCCTCGACGTGAATACCAACTGCTGCAAACTGTGCGCGTGCTCAACACCTGATGTTGCCATGCCACAAAACGTTAAATATCTGACCACAAGATCCTTCAATGCAACATTGGATGGTCTCGCATCGGTGCGTAGCTTTTCAATCTTTTTGATCGCGTGGGCCCATGCGTTGCGATTGGTTTCCCCCCCGGCAACAAGCTTCTGCACCTCTGGGAAATGATCGGCATAGGCTTGGCTCAGCGGAGCCAAAGGAATGTTGAATGATAGAGATAGCCGTTCAAGACAAGTGTCAACTGCACCCCGCATCTCTGGCTTCTTTGCATTCATGACAGAAAACGTTGATAAGCAGACGTCCCACTCTGGCCATTCAGCCCGCACCACGCTAATTGCCATGACAACCCAAGCATTCATGCGACTGTAAGCCAAATCCAGAGCTCCCCAGGCACCGCGCGAGTCTCCGATACAATGGGTTTGCCCTTTCAGCACCGCTGCCATTGGCTTTCTCAGCCGACTAAACATCATGAGCGTGTAACTTTCAGGAATCTGATCAGCGTGCTTATCCACGAAGAGATGCTTGACTTCCGCGGCCCACGTGTTGATCCTGTCACTTACCTGAGCTATGTCGAACGTCTCCCTGTCAAAGAAGCGCAGGAGGCCCACAGTGCACGTGCCAGCATCTGCCATCATCGCGATGACCATTCACACTTCCATCCCTTCATCACCGGCGATAAACTCGATGAAGGACAATGCGTCTTTCCCTTGGTCATCTGTTCTTGATCTTGCGATCCATATCGCTGTGTGCACCAGTGCTGAAAAGAAAACGACAAACCTCTGAAGTGGCCGCACATTGCTGTTGAATCGATTCAATGCGTGAGACAAATTCTTTATCTGATGCCTACTGTGGTTCCCGGCGTAGTCATGCATGCGGACTTCTTTCATGAATCGTCCTTTCATCACTGTACTGTTGCGGATTCGCTGCATGATCGAAGTGCGCTGCCGCGCAACCTTGCCGATGACATCCTTGACGCGCAGGTCCCCGCGCATCCAAGGTCGCCTCGAGATTCGAGAGGCAGCGTGAGTAGGATCTTTCCCCAAGTAGACAGTGTTATAGAACATCGGGTCTGGCATGTCGAAGAATGCTTTTGAAAGTTCAACCCCTGCCAGCTGCTCAAACTGCTCACAATCAGCATCGAAGCCCAGACTTATGCTGCGGATGTGGTCGTAGAGGTGTTCATTGAATTGCGGCCGTTTATGTTTTTTTTTTTTTTGGCGAGAACGCCTGGCGGCCCAGAAAATTGCGCGCATAATTCTTGAACAATCTTTTTCACGGCGACCACGTGTGCATCAACGGCGTCGGTTCTGCCAGTTTTTATCAAAGATAAGTCAGCGTGCCCAAGATACCCCCTGAAGCTCTGACATTCATGGTTCGTGCACCGGTATCGCAACGTGAGTCTATGTGCCCTCGCATCGGAGAGCAGGACGAGAGCTTTCGCCTCTGTGAGTACATCTTGCTGGTGATGTTTGCACGCCTCTCCGATGCAATACTCCATCTGTGTGCGCTTGTTGCGAGCAGCCACTCCGTCGATCGTCATGGCCAGCGGCTGGTTGTTCCGTCGAGCGTCAAGAACTGCGCGGAAGGCTTGGAGTGGAGGCGCCGATGCATCGTCCAGGCAAACAATGGCGCATTTCAGGCATTGTCGACATTCACACAGTTCGGCAGCGTTCACCTTATGCGACGTCAGTGCTTCGTGCCTGCGCAAGTGTGCCCTCAGATAACCAAGTGAGCCAGTCACGGGCCAGCGTGGCCCTTGCTCTGGCTGGTAGGAGCATGCCTTGCAGCTGAGACGGTTCCCTCTCGCCATCAACCATGTGCCTAATGCGCCGTCGTGCGAGCAAATGGGGAACGACTCTTTGAGGTCATCACGAGTAGCCTTGGCCAACTCTCGTCGCACTGAGCTGGCTGACATAATGAGCCCAAATGGCTACGAGTTTTGTCATGCTGGTTTTGTTGACGCTGTTGCAAGCTGTTGTTACCCGCGCTGACATATGATTGCATACGTCGGAGAAAAACAAGCTGACGCGTGGCACCATGTTGTGCCACGCCTTCAACACAAGGCACAGCAATGCTCAGCAATGCATGCACTGACATGTATCACGTGCTAATGCGCAACAGCACTGCATGGCATCGAAGGACGCCTGCGCATGGACCCCCAACACATCATTTCAGCGCGTGGAACACTTGGGAAACCACGTGCCTAAACCGCGTTCCGGCCCAAAGTTGGCTCATCATTAAAGAACGCATGGATCCTGGCATCGGGCCCAACCACTGCGACCCAACCAGGGCGCGCGGAGGGGGAGGAAGAGAAGGGGAAGGGCGAGGAGGAAGAGGAGGAAGAAAAAGGGCGAGGAGGTAGAGGAGCCAGACGGCACCCCTCACACAGATCGCGGGGTCTGGCGGAGGGCGCGAATGCCCTGAGGCCGCGGCGTCGCGACGTCGCCGCGGCTGGCGCGGCCTCGCGTGACCAAAGGCACCGGGCCCTGCCATGGACACGTTGGGCCTCCCTCCTGGGTCACGCGAGGCCCTGGACCTCTGATCCCACCCATGCCTGGACAGATCGCGGGGCCTGGCGGGGGGGGCGAAAGCCCTAACGCATTTTCGAAGTGTCACGGCGGGGCCGCGGCCGCCTGGGGCCCCTTGGACCCTGAAGACCCCGAAATTATGGGAGGCCCTAGGCCCGTTTGATCTCGCACATGTCCGCGCAACCCTCACACAGATCGCGGGGTCTGGCGGAGGGGGCGGAAGCCCTAACGTCGCGGCTGGCACGTGCCCCGCACCGGGCGCCGCCCCGCGGAATTCCAGTGCGCTCCATTCCCCCTATTCCTCCCCGTGGAAGGTCCGGAATCCCACCAGCCCTCTGGGCGTAGGTGGTTTTTACAAATTTCCTCGTTCACCCATCCTTCTCCCCCATCGGGGAATGGTTGACCCCTCCCCTACCCCCCCTCCCCTGGACCTGGACGGGGCCCGGGGGGCGCCGGTTGGCAGAGCGCCCAAGATGGCCTCGGCGAGAAAGCCAAACTTATTGATGTTACCAAGGTGTTGGCCCCAGTTTGACATCCTGGGGGGGGGCGGCGATAATTCCCCCCCCTTCTCTGATAGATCTCATCCACGATGGCCCCACGAAGCGCCCAGGAGGCCCCAAGAGGTCCCAAGATGGCCCCAAGATGGCCCAAAGAGGCCCCCCAGGAGGCCCCCAAGAGACCCCCAAGAGGCCCCCAAGAGGCCCCCAAGAGGCCCCCAAGAGGCCCCAAGAGGCTCCCCGAGATACGCAAGAGGCCTCAAGGACCGCCAAAGGGCCCCAAAGATGGCCCAAGAGGTTCCCAAGCTCGACAGTGTCATGCTCATCGACCTCATCCTCATCCGCATTGTATTCCTCCTCCCTCCTCCCCATCCCTAGCATCTTCATTATCCTCCTCCTCCGCCTCCTCCTCCTCCTTCTCCTCATTGTCCTTCTCCTCCGTCTCGTCCTCCACGTCCTCGCCATCATCCATATATTACTCCTCATCTTCCTCCTCCTCCTCATCCCCATCCTCATCCTGCCCCCCCTGCTCCTCGTAGTCCTCCTCCTACTCCGACGACGGCGACTCCCCCTACATCCTTCCCCTCTTGGGGCATATGGCGGCTTACCCCGCCATTTGTTAGTCTGCATGCTCCCCCGCGTCTCTCATCACCTCCACTCCACTGGGGTTCATGTATGGACGGGCCGGTGGGGATGTGCGAAGCGTTTAGAATTCCTACCGTTCCAAAGTCTTGCGGAGCATAGACAGGGCGTAGCAGGATGAGATGGCCAACGTTAGCATACCTGACATGTTGGGATCGAGATGCGATGACTGTGCGAATGACTGTGATGATGGTGGTTGGTGGTGATGATGGTGACGATGATGGTGGGCGACCAGACATCATGTGTGCACCATTGTACACCGGCCCTGTCGCACCAGCATTGGCGCAGCTCTCGTTCCGCACGCACAAGCAAATTGCATTGGACACGGGCGGAATCAATTAGACGAGAGCCACCGCGGACAAGCTCGACCGAACCCCACTTAAAAACACATGCCAAAAATGCATCGACCTCCCCACTGACCCCCCCCCCCCTGGGTGGGAGGTCAGGGGCGACCCCGACCTCCCTACGGTATGTTTTTTTCATCATATTTGAAAAGTGGGCGCCTTCCCTAATTTTGACCCCCCCCTGGTGCGGATGCCAGGGGCGACCCCGACCTCCCTACCAGGGGGGGGGGGGGTCCAGTGGGGAGGTCACTGCATGTTTTGGGGCCGCACCCCCCCTTCTTTCGAGATGGGGCGCGGGCCTCCTCCTAGGTAGGAGTCGGACCTGCTTGAGGTCCCGCAAACCCCGGGACTCCTGGGCCCCGGGATTGCATGGAGGCCGCCCGGGAAGCCTGGGTAGCCCCCCGCAATTCGGTCGTCCGAAGCCTTGTGCGGTTAGCACCTCATCTCATTGCCTAGTCATGAGCGTGCGATCATCCGTGAATGCCAGCTGCAGCCAATGCGGACCGCAGAATCATCGTATACATGCGGAGGTTGAAGGCATTCCCCACTGCCGCTGCCATCGCTGAATCGCTCACGCCCTCACGTAGAACGGTGACGTCGCCGAAACCCTGCAAGCGGAGCATCGCGTTGAGAGACAGTGCTTTGTTATGCTGCAGAGAGTGCAAGGAGAAAGATCGGCACCGCGACTTCGTGAGGCAAGGACTCCTACGGAATCCAATGTTGTCCTTGGCACCCTCCACGTCGACTATGCATGGGATTGACTCTGGTGGAACTCCCTCTGCAGCGCCTTTCTCCTTGACTTTCGTGAGCGCAGACTTGACGCGGGCGCTGTTGGTTTTCTGCTTGGGCACCGGGCATCGCTTGTAGCTCTCGAGCTTCGGGTGTGGGTCCAAGAAGGCATCGAGGTCAGCACAGGGCATTCTCGCTGGCCACTTGAATGGCGTTCGTTGCGTTGAACCCCGCTTGATCATCACAATCCAGATACGGGCTCTCGCAGCTGGTATACCTGTGAACTTCGTCTGGTCGAGAAGTTTCCAATGCAGGAAGTACGCTGGTTCCCCATCAGCGCCTTTGATCCCCTTCAGCATCTCCAGTATGGCCACAAAGTCTTCTCCATGATACAGGAGGAGACCGCGAACATTCTCCAATATCACAACCGTCGGTCGGTGCTTGGATATGTACATGGCGATGCACTTGATGACAGAGGCCCGTGGGTCATTCATGCCGCCATGCGCTCCAATTGCACTGAAGGGCTCACATGGGAAACCACCTGAGAGCACATGGCATGATGGAGCAAGGGCGAGGAAATCACTGTGTCGTACGTCTCCAAAGCTGTACTGGGGTCGGCAGTTCTGCTCTGATAGGCTGCGCACGACCTTGTCAATCTCGCAGGTGAACACGTGCTGATGGCGAGAAGGGCCAATGACTTTGTCCGCGCCGAACTTGTCCGTGCCTAAGCCAGAGCAAATACTGCCGAACAGCACCGCACTCGAGTCGACGTCCATGTATGTGTCCTGGTGAATCAGGCCTGGCCCGATGTCGATGAAGCGTCGAGCTCGCAAGTATAGTTTTCGTCGTTTTGCCTTTGGAGTTGAGTCATGAGATGCTGTCGGGCCCCTGTCGCCTGTGGCGTGCTTTGTGTCACTCGCTGAGCCCGCTGGTGTAGCTGGCCGCCGTCGAGCCCCCTGACGTGTCTGTTTACTCGAAGTAGCTCCCCCTGACTTCGCATCGCGGCTGGCGAGTATTGCCAGGCCCCAGTCCTCCATGCCGGGAGGTGTTCTGTGATTGACTGGGGCTGTAGGCGAACAGAGCCAGCAACGGCAGCAGACAATTGCGAATGCGATCGATGGCGTTGCACGCAACAGCACATAGCGGCCCCACAATCGCCAACGGGCATCATCCATAGGGCACCAACGCAAGCGGCGCGAGGTATAGGACAGAGGCCAAGAGAGGTTGAGCGCGGCCTTGCGGAGCTATCGGGAAGCAACCATGGGGCACCAGCAGGATTCACGAAGACGACCACGTCACGATGGTGACAGTAGTATGCGTGCCTTTCATGGCGATGACGGGCATGCGTATGCATCGGAGGTGAGGGGGTGAGATCGAAGTGGAACAGAGAGCCCCCCACCGGGAAATCGGTTTCGGTTTCGCGTTCGCGTCGCGCGCGCGGGCGAGGCGAAGCTGCGCGGGCGGGCGAGAGGAATTCACCCTGCTGTCGCTAGGGGTCCGCCAACGCAAATATTTCCCCGCCGGCCTTGTCACGCGGGGGCCCGCACTGTCCCGTCGCTGGCTCGCCGTTGTCCCGTCGGTGTCCCGTCGGTGTCTTGTCGTAAGATCGATAGTGAGATCGACTGTGAGACCGATCGTGAGAACGATAGTGAGATCGATCGTGAGATCGATAGTGAGATCGATAGTGAGACCGAATGTGAGATCGATTGTGAGATCGATTGCGATGCCGATTGAGATCGACAGTGAGACCGAATGCGAGATCGATAGTGAGATATATTGTGAGGTCCATAGTTTTATAGATAGTGAGATCGATGGTGATATCGATAGCGAGATCGATTGTGAGACCGAATGTGAGACCGAAAGTTGGATCGATAGTGAGATCGGTAGTGAGATCGATAGTGAGATCGATCGTGCAATTGATAGTGACACCGAAAGTGAGATCGATTGTGAGATCGAATGCGAGATCGATAGTGGGATCGATAGTGAGATCGATTGTGAGATCAAGTGTGGGATCGATATCACAATCTCAGGCTCAAAACATCGGCACCTACAGTATATTGTCCCAACACGACGGGGGCGGGGGTAATGAGGACGAGGAATGCTGCGACCTGCCCTCAATTTCCAAAGTGCCCCGTGGTCCCCGGACTGTCCATAAGGTGCTGTTGGTACTCGTTCCTCTGCTGGCAACGCTAGCGTCGGATGCCAGCTTAGTGCAAGTGCGAAGTTCAGGTGGCCTGAAAGCGGCCGAAGGGCACCATCCGTAGCAATTTGATCTCAAGCCCTTCCCGACGCCCTTCGCGACTCCTTCCCGACGCTCTTCCAAGCTATGGCCTTTCAAGACGACGGGTATTGCGTGATCACGGAGGGCGACATGGCGGCCATGCCGCAGCAGCAGGAGGAGGCGTCCATCATCAACTACGAGCAGGATGGAGGAGCCGACGGAGGAGCCCATCATCAACAACGAGCAGGATGCCGCAGCAGCAGGATGCCGCAGCAGCAGGAGGCGGCCATGCCGCAGCAGCAACAGGAGGAGGCGCCGCATGATGGAGGCCAAGATTCGCCCGTCATCAACTACGAGCAGGAGGAGGGGGGGCCGAAGGAGCAGAAGGAGGAGCGCAACGCGGCGATCTGGCAGTGGCAAGAGAGGAGCGTCACCAGAAAGCTCGCCTGGATCGACATGGACTCAGACATGTGCCAGAAACTAAATGATGCGATGCATGACTACTACGCGGTCTCCCCAGGCCCTGATGACCCTATGCCCATCGTGTACTACACTGACAAGGGTGGCACCCGCAAATGGTGTGCGAACATGAAGACAATGACGCAGACCCGCTTTGGGCCTAACGGGAGCCGCGGGGGGGCGACGAGCAAGATTCGCCAGATCGCCTTGCTTCGGGACTAGCTGGGCTGCACAAGCACGTTTTCCCGCTGGGCTCCGTTTGAGCCGTTGGGTGCCATTGGTTGGCACCCGCCCTGCCGCGGGAGGGGCACTGAATTTCGAATAAGCGACCAGGCTGACCAGTTGCATGTGGCCAAAGACACCGAATGGGAGTAGGAGAAAGAGGGAAGAGGTGGAGAAAGAAGGAGGGCGAGGATTGTGGAGACCGAGCGGAAGGGTTGCTTTTGGACCAAGAGGCGCTGTGCAGGGTGGCTCTGACCATGACGACTCACCGTCACGCATCTCCTTGTCTTGTCTTGGCGATTTAGTGTGCACCCTGCGCTTGTTTCTCGCGCGCATCAAGTCTGTCACGGCCTCGTTCGTTTGCTCGCCGAGCACGACGCCCCGTCTACATGCACACGGTCAGAAGAAACGTGGAGAGGGGGAGGAGGAGGACCATGACGATCCTGTGTCCACACCGGTTTCGGACCTAAGATGGGGATAGGAACGAGGTTGGTTACTCTTGTTCTGGGTCTATGATGGGGATGCAGTCGATGTTTAGACCGAACATCACATCTGACAAACCATGTATCCACTCAGGTTATGGGCCTAAGATGGGTGTCTTTGTTGAGATCGAGAAGATGGTCCCTGTTCGATGTGTCACTCAGGTTCTGGGCCTAAGGTTCTGGGCCTAAGGTGGTGACATCATTGTGGAGGCACGCGAAGCGTTTAGAATGTGTTTGTTGATGCGCCTCAGGCGGCAAAATCATCGCCGCTCCTTGTCACTGTCGCAACCGAGTGCGTCCCAACACCGCACTTCTGCAACGCATTTGAAATCTGCCTGGCGAAACTCTCCCCCTTCCCTCCATCTTCTAATTTTCACACCTCGCATCCCTGCCCTCCACTTCTGGATCGCTTGCTTACCCATGCGGGCAGCGGCGATCAGGCCGCGCGACCTGCCAGAGCTCAGGCTTGGTCATCGTCCTCGATCTCCTCATCATCCTGGTCATCCCCAGCGCCATCGTCCATGGCTGCGAGCTTCTCGAGCAGCTTCTTCCGCTTCGAGCCCTTCTCAGCAATAGCATCTCCACCGCCGTCCTGGGGGGCGCGCTTCGAGGAAGGCCGCTTCTTCCCCGGTGGCAGCAGCGGGAGATCGGGCGGGCTGCCGCCGACCTTGCTGTTGTCCTTGACCACCGAGGGCTCGAAGAGGACGTCGCCCTCCTTGGAGAACGCCTTGAAGATGCTCTCGGCCAGGTGATCCTCCAGGCGCTGCTTGTGCTCCTCGCTGTAACAGAAGCATAGAGCTGGATGCTTGGCGCGCACCGCCGCAAGCGGGATGACTGTGTCCATGCACGTCAGCGAGATCCACCCTATGCCGTTGTACGAGTGCGCAAGCTCATGGTAGAACTTCGCCTCGACACCGTGCCAACTCATCGGCACCATCTCGTTCTGTCCCGGGCCTGCCGTACCTGCGTCTCCAGCGACGGTTCCACCAGCAGCAACTAGTGCGTCTGCCAGCAGCTTGCGCTTCTCAGAGTGCTTCACCCGCATGGTATCTGGTCCGTCCCTGTCTTGGCGATTGAATGGCCCAAGGAAGTCGGCCAGGTTCGTCGAGTCCGCGGTGCCATGCAGCCGTTTCTTTCCTGGTACGCTGAAGGTGTTCTGCGTTATGACGTGCATGAACTCGATGGTCTCCAGGCTGCCGATGCCAGACAGCCTCTCCTTCTCTGTAGACGTCTTGGAGGCCGCCGTTTGCACGAACAACAACTTCTTCTCCTTCGGCAGTGTCTTGCCCTTAGTGTCCGTGAAACACCGAACGAACTTGCATTCGTTGCCGTGCGTATGGCCGCCCAGGTAGATGAAGGCCACCCCTGGGGGGATGGCGTCGCCAGGCGTGCAATCAGGGTTGCTCAAGCCCAAGATGCAGCCCTTGATCATCCGAAGGCAGTGTTCCTCCCTGAAGGGGCAGGTCTTGATGTGAGGGCGCGCTGAGCTCTCACCGCATTTCTTCGCCTCGTAGATCACGAAGATGTACCTCTCGCCGTCCGAGCCGCGCATGCTGCTGAAGGGGCAGTCGCTATTCGTGATCGCGTCTGCAATGAGCCGGGGACCCTTCGGGTCAACGACAAAGGTCACGTACCGCTTGGCGAGGTTCTTAGCGTAGTCGATCCACTTCTGCAAGGTGCCATCCTCGTCCTTGATGCGCTTCACCCACTCGGACTTGATCGGGGATACGCCAGACACCGTCATTGCTTGAAGTGATGTCGCCGCCTTCGTATTTGGAGTCATCATGGAATCTTTCTCGGCCAACTCCTCCGCGCTCGCGAGCCGATCTTTCAGGGGCGCCTTTGATAGTAGCTCGTGCGTGGCTGCCCCGCTGATCTTGTGGGTCTTGATGAGGGCGTCGTGCTCAGTGTTGCCGATCCAGTCCCCCCAGATTCTCACGAAAGACTGGTCGGCCACCGGTAGACCTCCGAACCACGCGACGCTCACCTCGTTCATGTCTTTGCGGAAGTCCTGCATCCCCTGAGACCACCCCTGAAGCCTGAGCGACAGCTCCTCGGATAGCTGGATGGGCAGGGCCTTCCGCCAAGACAGCAAAGCGAGCGCGAGCTCATTCTTGCACATGGCCACGTCCAAGAAGCCCTTGCCTCCAGGCATCCCCTTCCCGCTGAGATGGGTCAGCGACAGCTTCCCCCCATAGTCGAGGCAGTACGACGCACACCATTGGATGCCTGCTGGAGACGAGGCTCGCTTGACGATCGCTTCGAGCTTGTAGATGGAGTTGAAGTTGTTCGTGTCCTTCGCATCCGCATCCAGGAGCAAATTCTTCGTCTCGGGGTGATTGAGCAGTCGGTTGAAGACCGTGTAGACCGCGTCGACGTACCCATCATTCATCTTCTCCGCCTTCGTGTTGACACTGACCTTCTGCTCCCAAACCTTGCACAGGGCCATGGGGGACATCCGAGGACTGGTGGATAGCGCAACCTGCATCGCGTCAAACGCGCGCTGCAAGGCAGTCCTCTCCACTGTGATGCCAGACTGGATGATCTCCTCGCGGATGTCGTGGGCCTTCCACAAGCGGTCTCTGGCCGAGTCCTCGATTTTGATCTCCAGGTCGATGGACACGAACGCTTTCCTCATCATCAGCACCTCCGTGTCGCTGGGGCTGCAGTCTTTGATGATCCTCCCCGCGCCGATGATGGGGGCCCAGAGCTCCTGTAGAAGCAGACATGCATACGCCGCTGCACCCCCGGCGAGATTAGCCAGCATGAGCACGGAGGAGAGCGGCGCATAGATTGCTGCCCTCTCCCAGAGGAGGCGAATCTGCACACCGCTCCCTTCCCGGCAAATGCTGGCCAGGCTCGTTGAGGATGCATCGGCGTATCTGTTCGGCCAAGGTCCTCTTGAGGAGACAGCAGCACGAGGGACCCCTTCTTGTCGTCAACTTTTTCGGAGGAGCTCATGCAGGCGGTGATCGTGCAGTCGATGCTCTCGAAGGGGCTCTTGTAAGCGAAGTCGACCAGCTTCTCGACCCTGGCCAGGGAAACCGCAGCGTAGTTCGCAGGATTCGAGAAGGGGTCGATGAAGAATAAATTATTCGCAGACTTGTAGCTCTTGTGGATCTGGAGCGAGACTTCGCACTCAGCAGCGTTGTAGGGGGCCCTGGTCGATGAGTTCAGCCTCATCTCATCTGTGATCTCCGCTCCTCGGGCTAGGGTCGTCATCGGCTTCAGCGGCTCGGCGAACAAAATGTCGCTCATCACTTGGTGGGCCAGGATGATAGATTCCGCTTCGGAGACCATCGCGGTGAGCTGCCTGTTGCGGCTGACCACGTCTGGATCGATAGGTGCGTCTTGCTGCACGGTCGAGCTGTCGTCATGGGCGTTTGGTTTGGGTGGTTTGGGCGGTGGTTTGGCGGCGGGGGCTTTGGCGGTGGGGTTAGCCTTCCCTCTCTTGGGCATGGTGGAAGCCCTGCTTCGAGAAGAAGCTAGCAACTCTGAACCAGCCAAAACGGCTTACGGTACTGACAGTGATGATGACAATGTCTTTGGTGATGGGAGTGATGCTATCTTTATGATTTTGTATGACCCATATGTTGGTGATGGGATAGTGCTATAAGTTGCGCCATATGGCTATATGGATATAGGGCTAGTGGGCTGTTAGGCAATGGGGCTATATGGCTATAGGGTTATAGGGCTATAGGGCCATAGAACCATAGGGCTCTAGGGTTCTAGGACTACAGGGCTATAAAAAAGGGCTCCAGGGCTATAATAGGGCCACAGGGCTCTAGGGCTATAAGGCTCCAGGGCTGTAAGGCTGTAGGGCTATAGGGTACCCATGCACCCGGGCACCCGGGCGGGCCGCGGCAATCGGTGGTGAACTCACCTAACCATGAGAATCCGCTAAGAACCCTACAGAGGCAAGTTCTGGTTGAGGACATATTCTATCCGTCATGTAGCAACGGCCGTGTGGATGCGGCATGAAAACATGTGTTAGTAATATGTTGTTCAGGGAAGAGACAACGCTAAACGTAGTCTTGGCAATACTCTTGCATAGTAGAAGATGCGTTGGTAGACGTGAACGTGGGAAAATGAATATCACCAGTAGCAGTTACGGTACCAGCACCAATAGCAGGACCAGCAGTAGTAGTAGTAGTAGTAGTAGTAGTAGTAGTAGTAGTAGTAGTAGTAGTAGTAGTAGTAGTAGTAGTAGTAGTGGTAGTAGTAGTAGTCGTAGTCGTAGTAGTAGTAGTAGTAGTAGTAGTAGTAGTAGTAGTAGTAGTAGTAGTAGTAGTAGTAGTAGTAGTAGTAGTAGTAGTAGTAGTAGTAGTAGTAGTAGTAGTATAGTAGTAGTAGTAGTGTAGTAGTAGTAGTAGTAGTAGTAGTAGTAGTAGTAGTAGTAGTAGTAGTAGTAGTAGTAGTAGTAGTAGTAGTAGTAGTAGTAGTAGTAGTAGTAGTAGTAGTGTAGTAGTAGTAGTAGTAGTAGTAGTAGTAGTAGTAGTAGTAGTAGTAGGTAGTAGTAGTAGTAGTAGTCGTAGTAGTAGTAGTAGTAGTAGTAGTAGTAGTAGTAGTAGTAGTAGTAGTAGTAGTAGTAGTAGTAGTAGTAGTAGTAGTAGTGGTGGTAGTAGTAGTAGTAATAGTAATAGTAATAGTCGCAGTGGTAGTGGTAGTGGTAGCAGTAGACTACTGCGACCACTACTAAGCTACTACTGTGACTACTACTGGTAGTGCCCGCAGGAGTAGTCACATGATTCAGAGAGGCTCGGTTTCAATCTCACCACTCGTCACAACCATTTGTCTCAGATTCAGTGAGAGAGGCTCGGTTTCACCGCCCTGTCAGCAGTGCTCTGTGCTCGCTCTGTCAACAATGACATCTCCCGAGCGCAAGATTCAGAAGCTCAGGATCGCCCTCAAGATCGAGAAGCACAGGACGAAGGTCCTCCGCAAGAGGGTCCGAACCTTCCGCGCCTTCGTCGCAAACCTCAAACAAGTGTCGCAGCACAGCCTCGATTCAAACCAGGGCAGAGTTGAGGGCGGCATCATTAAGGAGCAGCAGATCCGCGAGGACGCAGTGGCAGAGCCTTGAGAGACCCGCACGTGCCCCAGAAGAGGAAGAGGAGATGGGGAGGGTGAAAGGAGCCGAAGAAAGAGGATATGAGGATGGGGAACAACGGAAAAATCATGGGGACGGGGGAGGCAAAGAGAAGGAGGAGGAGGAGGAGGACAATATGCCAGACGAGCACTGTGGACCTGGACCAGACGAGTTCAGCGCCGAAAAAAACGATACCCTGACCCCTGTCGGGGATCCCGCCCGCCCCTTATTCCAGACCCCATTCGGGCCGTCTTGGGGCCCAGGCCGTTTCGGAACGTCTTGGAAGCCTTGGGCCGTTTTGGGGATATCTTTGGGGCCTCTTGGGCCCCTCTCGGGGCGCTCGTGGGGCGCTCTCGGGGCCGTGATGATGATGATGATGATCGTGATCATGATGAGGACGACGATGATGATGATGATGACGATGATGATGATGATGCTGATGATGATGATGGCGGTGCTGATGATGACGATGACGACGGGATGATGTAACTGATGCTAGTGCTATGATTATGACGATGACGCTGATGGTGATGCTGATTATGATTAATATGGTGATGATGACGATGATGATGATGATGATGATGATGATGATGACGAGGGCCTCTTGAGGGCCTCTGGGGACCTCGGGGCCTCTGCGCTCATTTTCAAGCGCGCCGAATCGGCGAAAGCCAGGCCTGCAGGCCGGGCGTCGAGTCTCGTATCGGGTTCAGGCTGTCCTGTAGGGAGTCTGGTAAGCCGTCGTCGGGTAGGCCGTCGGGTAGGCCGAGTCTCTGGTCGTCGGGTAGGCCGTCGGGTGGAAGCCTACGCCGAGCTGCTGGCGGCCTCCAGCTGCTTCTGCGCGCCCGCTGCGATTCCCAGTTGGTAGACCTCCTCGATGGTGAACTGCTGCTGCGTGTCCTTGGCGCTCTTCGCGTGCACCCACCCCTTGATGCTGCTGGTGTCGCTCCCGGGGGTCGTCACGTTCACCGCGTCCTTGGCGTCCTTCTTCTCGCCCTCGCGATTCTGCGTCATGTCGCACTCCAGCGGGTGGCCAGCCTCCGGCAACGGGATGTTGATGTAGAGCGCCGTGCGGTCGTTCACGACCCAATTGTCATTGAGCGGGTAGTCGCCTTCTGGAACTGGCACCGTCGGCATCGGCTCGCCTGGCGGCGGGATCTTTATGTAGTACAGCTCAGGCTCGAACATGAGTTCGCTGATCCACGAGAGGCTCCGCTTCAACTCAGCCTTGCACTCGGCGATCGTCGGGAACATGGCGCCATATGCACCGTAAGGCTCCACATTCACGTACAACGGCATCCACGACCCATTAGGGCCAATCTCTGGCGACCAAAACGGGATCTTCATCTTCTTCTGCATCTCGTCCAATACGTAGATGTTAGCGGCCATGCTGCTCGCTGGGGCAGTCGGGTAGGCCGTCGGGCTGCCGTCGGGTAGGCCGTCGGGCGGCGGTGGCGCCTGTAGGCGCTGGCAGAAAACTTGAGCCAGGGCGGCCGTCTTAGGCTGGCAGAAAACTTGAGAGGGGTCCTTGGGGGCCGTCTTGGGGTCCAGGCCTTCTCGGGCCGTCTTGGAGGCCTTGGACCGTCTTGATGATAATATTTTTGGGTCCTCTTGGGCCCCTCTTGGGGCGCTCTTGGGGCCGCGTTGATGATGATGGGGATGATGATGATGATGACGACGGAATGGTGAAAATGATGATGATGATGATGAGGATGATGATGAAAACGGAATGATTAAAATGATGTTGCTGATATTGTTGTTGATGATGATGATGATGATGCTGATGATGATGCTGATACGATAAAGATGGCGATGATGATGATGATGACGACGACGAGCATCGGCTTGCCCTGGCAGACCAAACCCCTGTTAAAGGCAGGCAAGGCAGGCACTCTGCGAGTCGTGGAGCGCGCTCGGCGAGGGGAGGCGGGGGCGGGAGCGGGCCCTGCCGGGAGAGGGGGGGGGGGCGAGGAAGAGGGCGGGGGGGAGAGCGAGCGAGCGAGCGAGCAGCCGAGAGGCGCTTGGATGGCCCGCGGCGCGGGCGAGAGGGCCCACGAGGGCCTCAGTCCCACCGCCCTGCGCCGGCAGCACGGAGCCCGAAGGCCGGGACCGCGTTGCAGGCACTGGGCGGTGGGGTGAGGCCCCGCGAGAGGGGGGGGGAGGAGAGGGGGAAGACAGAGGGGGAGAATAGAGGGGGGTGGAAGAGAGGGGGGAGGGGAACAGAGGGGGAAGCGAGGGGGGGGGAAAGGGGGAGAAGAGGAAGGAAGGGTAAGAGATACAAGGAAAGGGGAGGGGGAGAAGAGGAAGGGAGTAGGGGGAAACAATTCGTGGACACTCCCCCGCTCACCCAAATTCAAAGTTGGCACGCGCGGGGGAGACTGCGGTCGAAGTGCAACTCATCAGACCGACCGCCAACTCTGAACATTGGGGGGAAGGGGAGGCGTTGACCGATGCCTGTAAGGACGGGGTGCCTCCAACACAGTAAATCCACCCTCGGACCCCCTCCTCTCCTCGGGCCCCCATCACTCAGGACCCCGTCTTTGAGCCACCGAGTCCCGCGGTGCTGCCC
>CAUYUJ010003879.1:32500-42500 GCA_963575745.1 Prorocentrum cordatum
CTCCTCCTCCTCCCCCTCCCCCCCTCCAGTGCCGCCTCAACTGCGCCTCAGGTGGTACGTATCCTCTCCTCCTCCTCCTCCTTCTCCTCCTCGAACTGCCACGCTGCTGGACTTAGGCTAAAACCCTGTGGAGGCGACGCAGTGGCATTAGCCCGCCGAAGCGGGCTACGACGAGTGGACGCTGAGCCGACGGCGGGGGACCGGCGCTTCGCCAGCTTCACGGAGTGCCAGGGCGTGCTGGACGACGTGGTGGCGGACCTTAGGGGGACGAACGATGACATAAACTGAAAACTCGGAGGTCCGCGCGGATTTCTCGGATCGGCGCTGGACCCCCCTCCTTGGCGCGCGGAGCGCGCCAGGGGCGGCGCCTCCGGCGCTGCCAGGGGTCTCCAGCGCCGATCCGAGAAATCCGCGTGGACCTCCGAGCTTTTATGCTTATGTCATTGGTCGTTTCCCTGGACCTCCGCAGCCAGCTGTGGAGGCATGCGGCTTGCCACGAGGCGGTGCCAGCCTCCCCACTCCCCACTCCGCTTAGGTCGGGCATGTCCTCCTACTGGCGGATGCTGGAAGAAATATGACGAATAGTCAGAAAATAACCAAACCACCATCATCCGCCATGACGACCTCCACCACCACATGGTGGGTATCAGGACGCCTTCGGCCACAATCCTCTCGGTCTACGGGCCAGTGGAGGCCAACCGCACCTGGGACACCAAAGCCATCGACATCTTTCAGAGCCTAGGCCACATGGGTCACCCTGTTTACGTAGTTGTGGACCTCAACTGGCGGCCGATGTACAACGCCCTCACGAACGCCTGGGTACATTACAGTCCTACCTGGCCTCGACTACTCCGACCCGCGCGCTGCACTGAGGATTGGGCAAGGGCCCTATCCATACGGCCACTACACCTCCTACCTGGTATCCCTCACAATTGGTTTGTATCATACGAGGTCGACATCCTGTACTCGTCCTACAACGCCAAACGCATCCACCACACGTCCTCCTACGTCACGATTCGCTCGTGCTCGGACGCCGAGAAGCAGCTCATCCAAGAGTTAGCCGACCAGGACGTGGTGCCTCCGCTGCTCCGACAGCTCGGCGACGAGGATGACGTCTCCCCGACCGACCGCTGGGCCTACTGGCATGGGCGTGCTGAGCGCGCGCTGATGGTCGCCACAGAGAAGTGGACCATGTCCATCGAACGTGAACCTGAACGCCCCAAGGGGTCGCCGCCTACTGCCCGCCCGACGGCCCATTCACCCAAGCAGAGGCTGGATCAACCGATCGCCCTCCGCCGCCTACTACGCCTACATCGCCGCTTGACTGAGTCCGTGCGGCAGGGGGTCACCCCCACAACGAAGCTATCGGTCCTGCATTTCCAGCAAGTCGCTCGTGCTGCTTTGGACAACATCCTCACCCTCCAAGCGGTGGACCAGCCGACCTACGGCGACGCCCTCGACTGGATCTCCCGCGCCATCACGGCACAGCAGCCAATTCAGCAGAAGCAGGCCTCTAAGGCCTGGAGACAGCGATTCGCCACCTGGTCCAACGAGGTCTGGGCGGCAACCACCCCTGTCTTTCGGAGCTCCCAACCGGCAGCAGCCACGACGGTCGAGGACATGAGGAAGCAGTGGCACGCCCAGTGGTGCCCCGAGGACTACACACCCGACACAAACCTCAACAACTGGAGACAACACGCTGCCAACGTGGTCTTCCCGCAGTCCAGCCTCCCCCTCGACTGGGAGCCCGACCTCGAGGACTTCATTCGTTGCAGCGATCGAGAAAGCCAAGGGATGTCCTGGGCTTGACGGCTGGAGCTATCGCGAGCTGCGCGCCTTGTCCAGGCTCTACCCCACCATCGTCAGAGAACTGTTCGACCTGTGGTCGGACACCTCTCGAGAAGCAGTCCTCCTTTGAGGACGCCTACCCCAACACCTCCTCGACCTCTGCTTTTGCTGGCGCATCGCAGGGATCCCGAAGGGCGAATCCGACACCAAACCCATCGCAGTGGCATCCGTGCTGCTGAGAGTCTGGCTACGCACCCTCGCGCAGGCCGCCCCTGCGCCTCCAGACAACCAGTGGGCCAACAGGCAGGGCACCTCGGTGCCGCACGCCATCTCCGCTTGGCTCGGGGACTGCACAGAAGCCACGGAAGGAGCCGAGATGGATCTCTCCAAGGCTTTCGACAACGTGGGGCACGAGCTGGCACTCGAGGCCCTTGACGCGTCGGGCTTCCCCGACATTGTGATGCTCACATGCTTCGCGGCCTGGAAGGGCCCGCGGTACTGTCCTGTCCAAGGCTCGCCTGGGGGCCCCGTCGACCCCGACCGCGGCCTCCCCCGGGGCGACAGCACGGCGCCCTGCTCCCCCCATCGCCACGCGCACCCCGTGGCAACCACACAGCCGAGGACACTGCTTCATGGACGACCGCAGCCTGGTCAGGCAAGCACCTGCCCTTCTACAAGAAGATCTGGACGCCACCGCCGCCTTCGGCAGAAGCATCGGGTACGTCGAGAATGCCGCCAAACGCCAGAGGTGGAGCGACTCGGATCCCACTCCCACCCTCATCGAGCACCTCGTAGTCTTAGCGGCTCTGACTGACGTTACCATCCCCATCGTACCTCGCCGTGGCTGGAGTCAGGTACAGACGGCCATCGACGCGTTGAGCTCGATGCCAGGAAGTCGGCAGGTCCGCACCAGGCTGGGCTTCGCCCACGTGCGTCCGGAATGGCTTTGGGCCAGCCCCGTCATGTCGCCGCCTCCCGTGTCCCTCGCTCGGTCCTTGGCACGTGCCTGTTGGCGTACGTCCTACGGCTGGTGGTGCCGCGGCCGATGGTGGGCCCAGAACGTCCTGCTGCACCCTACCGTTTTCTGCAGCGATCTTAGGCCTCACGAAGGCCCAGGACCCCAAGTTGATTTGGTCGGATTCCATTGACACGTCCATTTTGTTGCATGCAAAGGCCTTGGGTCTCACGTACGTCAGGTTCTCCTTCGCCCAGGGGGTCTGCCTAGAAGTTGATCCACAAGATGATCCTCGTATCCACAAGTCAGTGCACAACCTCATCGATGTGCAAAGCAGGTTCTGGTCGGGGTCCAAGCGTGCAGAGCACGCCATCCGTCAGATCGCCAGAGCACGCTGTGTACAGTCCATCAACCTCTCCCGCTGGGACGCGGAGGAAGCCGAAGAGATCGACCTTGATGCCTTGATGTCTCCCCCCACCAGACCTTCACTGAGTACGTAGCCTCGCTCACAGACGAGGACCGCGGCCTGCTCGTCATCTACCGTAGCGGTGCGGTCACATCAGAGACGCGACGTCGGACTGGTTTCCCTTGCAAGCATTGCGGGAAGCCCTTCCCGAGTTTCGGTCATCTTGTCACAGAATGTCCCGCCCATCAGGGCACTCGAGACGCTGCTTCGTTGAAGTATACCCTTCCTGGGCTGTTCTGGAGCTCGCTCCCACGTGTGACGGCTAAGTCAGTTTGTATGACGTACTCTCTCGGTGGAGATGTTCAAGACCGTGCCAGAATGCAGACTGCCGTGTGTACTGTCGGCGTCTCAGTATTGCAGTTGGGCATCGAAGCTACACTTACAGATGCTACGCCTCTTCCTTCAGGAACGAGACCACGTGTGGCGCTCGCTGGTTATGTGATACTACAAGTGCGAGCTCAGATCATTCGACATTCTATCTCACTCAATATTTTGTATTTCTTTTATGGCACGAGAAATCATCACCTGACTATTTGTTTAGAATTCCTCCTCGAGAAAACGCCATAGACATAAACTTCCGACGATCTGCTCGGAGCGCGAAAAGTTGATGTTTCTGTTTTTCTGTTTTTCTTCCAGCTGTGGAGGCATGCGGCGTGCTACGAGGCGGTGCCGGCCTCCCCCCCCCTCCGCACTCACTCGAGACACGGGCCGCTTCGAGGAGGAGGGCGCGATGTCGGACGGGGGGCTCCACCCCGGTGGTCGTGCCGGTCGAGCCGTGGCCGCGCGAGCGGCGCCCGGCCTGCGGGCAGGCTGCGTCCTGAGCGAAGGCTTCCGTGAGCGCTGCGGGCGGGCCCCATCCAGACCGGCTCTATGCAGGATCTGGACGTGCGCCGACTGCGCGGGCGACGTGGCCTTCTCGAAGGCGGCCGCGCTCCCGCCGAGGGCGCTGGCTGGCCATGAGGCGGAGCCTTCGCTATGGCTGCGGGGCGCGGCGCCGGCCCACCTCACGACGCCGCCGACCTTCGACTGGGAGAGGGTGGCGCAGGCGGCGGTGGTCATCGGCGGGCTCGGCCACCATCGCGACTCCACGGGCGTCGTCACTGTCTTCCGCGACGGCTCCGGTGGGCGCTTCTTCGCCGGCCCGAGGAGGAGGAGGTGCGGCGCTGCGATCGCGGTCCTCGCCCTGGAGCTCGAGGGATAGTGGCAGCCCGTGGCTAGGCGCTCTGTGCCACTCGTCGGCTCGCGGCAGACAGTGCGGCGGGCTGAGATTTGAGCCTTCGTGCTGGCGCTTGAATCCACCTCCGGCGCGATGCACTTCGTGACTGATCACGAGCCGTTGCGGCGTGCCTGGAGGGCTCGCCTGCCAACCCCAGGCGACCGCAGCGTCGCTAACAAGGATCTGTGGCAGCGGGCGCGGGCGGCGGTTGCAGCCTGGGGAGCGGGGAGATACAGGTCGAGCGGGTGGCGTCGCATGCTGACGAGCATGCCCACCTTCCCGCCTCCTCACCCGCCATCTTGCTGGCGCCTGGCAATGCTGCATCAAATGCGTGTGCTGGGCAGGCGGCCGAGGCAGGCTGGCAGGCCGTCTTGGTTGGCTGCGAAGTGACTTGGGAAGACGAAGGAGGGTACTCCTTCTCCTGCTCCTCCTCCTGCCCCTCCTCCTCCTCCTCCTCCTCCTGCTCCTCCTCCTCCTCCTCCTCCTCCTCCTCCTCCTCCTCCTCCTGAAAGCCTTTTCTCGGATTCGGAAACGGTTGTTTCCCCGGCGCGAGGGGCCCCCCAAGGGGGTCCTTCGTGCCCGTGCGCAGCAGATCCAAGACGCAGCTGTGTCCCAGCGCAATCACTGAGCACTGCTTCCATGCGCCTGCCAGGCGGGACTTTGCGTGTGCAGCTTAAGGCCAAACGAGCCCTGGGACCGGACCCACGCTGGCCAGATGTGCATACTGCTGCCGATGGGCCGAAGAGGGGCGTCAAATGTTTTGCACATGTTGACGTCTATTTTCGAACAGTAGTTTGGCGGTGCTCATGCGCATCGTTTGTGTGCTACGTGGCAGCGACACGCGGCCGAGCGTTTTTGTTATCATGGTGCCCGACGGGATACCGCCTGCAGCTGTTTCTGTGGACAACTGGGAGAGAAAAAAACAAGACCTGTCGTCCGATGGGTGCCTCCCGTGTGGGTGGTGCATGGTCATGTGGCTTAGGGGTGTCAGCTCTCAGTCCAGGTGGCGGTGCTTCACTTCAAGGGGGCATGACTCGGGAATAGCCAAACCGTTCTAAAACATTCCTCCTCCTCCTCCTCCTCCTCTTCCCTCCCTCCTCGCCCTGATCCTGCTCCGCTTCAATTCCTCTTCCCGGGTGCCCGCGCAGGCCCATCTAGTATTTCACAAGCTCTGCCAGTTGCAGCGCCGCGCTCTGCTGACAGGCTACAGTCAACCCGTAGAATAAGGAGGCACGATAACGATACAAGGGCATTGGAATGCCATGCCAACACTTTGCGAGCTGGGCGCGGCCAGCGAAAGCGGCTAAGGATGGGCCGAAGGGGAAGGATGCAAGGGCAACCTCTGAAAGTTGCTCCTCCTTTCTGTGCGGGTTGACTGTATATGTGGGGAGCCCACAAAGGACGCACGCGCCCAACCATGCACATGAAAACGTCCCCCAGTCCGCGAGCCTGGCCGCGTGATACGAACATTCGCGCAATGCGTATTTTTTGGCGACTTCAAAAGGTACCGATACCACTACTCCCAGGACCTCTCCTGGGAAGCGTTCTGACCAGAACTTCGAGGCGAATCCAGCGGTGGCGACGAGGGCCTCCCAGGAGGCCCAAACAGGGGAGAACGAGGGCAGAGTAGAGGTATGGGTACCTTTTCCTCCTCTGACTCTCGAAACCGACATGGATTCATGTACGTGTACGTCCTTCTTTCGCTTCTGAGCATCGGATTAATCCGCGTCGCCATCCATAGACAAGCGCGTTCCACTACTCGCAAAGTAGCTACTCGCAAGTGGCCTGGATCCACTGCATCGAAGCAAACCGGCTCCATTGCATCGAACAAGACTTGATTTGTTTTGGAACGTTAGCGCGTAGGCACTCTGCGAGTAGTGGAACGCGCTCGGGGGATCCAAGCAGGAAGTCGTGCCCCCGAGGGGCAGCGGGCGGGGAGCGGCTCCGTTTCAGCCGGGAATCTGCCTCCAGGCGGGCGCCGCCGGTGGGGAGGGGCAAGCTTTGAGGAGGAGGAGGAGGAGGAGGAGGAGGAGGAGGAGGAGGAGGAGGAGGAGGAAGGAGGAGGAGGAGGAGAGGAGGAGGGGGGAGGAGGGAGGAGGAGGAGGAGGAGGAGGAGGAGGAGGAGGAGGAGGAGGGAGGAGGGGAGGAGGGAGGGGAGGAGAGGCGAGAAGGAGAAGGAGGGAGAGGAGGAGGAGGAGGAGGAGGGCAGAGGAGAGGACAGAGGAGCAGGAGGAGGAGGAGGGAGGAGGGAGGAGGAGGCAGAGGAGGGCAGAGGACAAGGAGGAGGAGGAGGAGGAGGAGGAGAGGAGGAGAGGAGGAGGGCGAGGGGAGGAGGAGGAGCAGCAGGAGGAGGAGGAGGAGGGAGGAGGAGGGCAGAGGAGGAGGGCAGAGGAGGAGGGAGGAGGAGGAGGAGGAGGAGGGCGAGCGGGGCGGCGGGGGGGGGGTCTGCCGCTCGAGGGGCAAAAGAGAAGCGAAGGAGGAGGGAGCCGGGGGAGGACAGGGGGGGGGAGCAGCGGGAGGAGCTAGAGCGAGGAGGTTCAGGGAAGCCAGGGATCGGCGGCGAGAGAGGGGCGGAATTAATAATAACATTATTATTCATAATGTTATTGCGAATAATAACGATACTACTACTACTACTACTACTACTAATAATAATAATAATAATAATAATAATAATCATAATAATAATAATAATAATAATAATAATCATAATACTACTACTAATAATAATCATAATAATATTAATAATAACAACAATAATACTACTACTACTAATAATACTAATGATAATCATAATACTAATAATACTACGAATAATAATAAAACATATTAATAATAATACCAATAATAATGATAATAATAATAATACTAAGACGGATATTATTAATAATGCTGATAATAACACTGCTCAAGCTAATAATGGTACTAATACTTATAAAAGTACTAATAATACCAATAACAACAATAACACTAACACGGTAATGATGTGGATCGAATTACACATGCTACTACTACTAATAGTACGACTATTGCTAATACTGCTAATCATCATCCGAATGTTCATACTAATAATACCAATCGTCGTAATCACAAGAATACGGGTAATCAGAAAAAGAAGACAAAGGAGGCCTTCTCAGAAGGCGGCGGGACTTCCCAGAAGTCCTCGCGCCTTCTCAAAAATGTCTCCTGTCTCCGGGGGAGGCTCAGAAAACTTCCCAGAAGGCCGGGGGACTCCCGAACCTTCTGAGAAGGCCTTTTCCTTCTCACTTCCCCCCTCGCTCGCCGCCGAAAGGAGGGCGACGAGGAAGACGAGGAGGACGAGGGAGGAGAGGCCGAGTGGGAGGTGCGCAGCACTCACTGCACGCGTGCGGCTTCGCCTCTTGCGCGCGAGGGCGGGCTCGAACGATGTTCGGGCCTGCGGCCCGAAAGCACAAAAGGATCATTCACGCGTGCACAGTGGTGTATGCGTTCGTGCTCGTGCGCATGTGCCAGAGTGCGCGCGCTCGTGATGTAAGAGGGATTGTGCACACCCTTACGTTTGGTTCCTGTCATGCGCCCGTCTGTGGTGGGTCGGCGGGCAACGTTGATGTGTGCGCTTCCTGCTTGCACCGTCTGGTCGACCAACTCTTTTCTGGACGATCCCCATGGTACCGGTACCCATCGGTCGGAAGACGTACCAGGAAGCCGAAATCAGTGAAGGCTAAAATCAAAATGAACACAATGATCGGAGACTGGGTAAAATGGAAAACTGGGCGGGCCAGCGACAAAAACAATACACTCAGGCCATCGGCCCAGACGAGGAATCAAATATTCGGGCCAGTGCTGCAATCAATTCGTTCAATCCGACATCATGCGTCTTCTGGTCAGCCAGCACCACATGGCCGCGTGTTCACGAGGGCCATCAAACAAATCAAGAAGGAACTCCGTTGCGCGCGCGCGCGGCCTTGCGGGCTCGGGCCGAAAACAAAACTAGCGGTAGCGAACGAAAACAAAAGAACGCGCAGAAGCTTTTCCAGCCACGGTGCAGGGCTGCCGCTGAAAACATTGAAACAAGCGCAAAAACAATACCAATACCCAGCTGAGCAAAGTCAAAACCCAGAACGCTGCGCGAAAACAACCACTATAGCGGTTGAAGAGCCTGCGGGTGCGTTCGCCTGCGCGCCGCCAACGTGTCAATCATGGAAAACATAACAAACTCAATGTTAACTTCAAAATCCAATCGGTCACCGCTATGGGACCACTTTAGTTTCCATGCCAACGTGGCGACTTTTCTATTGTGGACAACACAGACCCCCAATTCGCGAACGCACGCGCGCGCGCGTGCGTTGGATGCCATGCGTTGCCCATCATGGATAACATGCAACAAAACCAACGTTAACTTCAAAATCCAACGAGCGCGCGCGTGGGATGCCCCGTGTTGTCCATTATGGGAACATAACAAGCTCAATGTTAACTTCAAAATCCAACCGGTCACCGCTAAGGGATCACTTTAGTTTCCATGCCAACATGGCGACTTTTCAATTGTGGACAATACAGAACCCCCAACTCGCGCGCGCGCTGGATGCCCTGTGTTGCCGATTATGGAAAACATGCAACAAAACCAATGTTAACTTCAAAATCCAAACGGTCACCGCTGAGGGATCACTTTAGTTTCCAAGCCAACAGGACGACTTTCTATTGTGGACAGTACAGAACCCCCAACGCGCGCGCGCGTGGGATGCCCTGTGTATTCCATCATGGACAAAATAACAAACTCCATGTTAACATCACAATCCAATCGGTCATCGCTAAGGGATCAGTTCAGACTTTGGCTGTTTTAGCCTTGATTTTTTTTGGGTCGGACTTTGGCTGTGCGGCCCGCCAGACGTGACAAAATCCATGGTGCGTCGCGCGGCAAAGCGCGGCCCGGTAGCGAACGGACATCGGAAAACCGACCGGCCGTGAAGGCATGGGCGAAGCATCAGGGCCCCGAACCACCGCGTGCCTGAGAGCGCCACAACGTGCCTGCGATACCCACAACGTGCCCAAGAGCACCGCAAAGCGCCCCTGACCACCAATCGGCTGGTAGAGCCGGCCCCTGCAAGTGCCGCGGCGGGCCAATGCCGACCTCAACCTATTGCCCCGGCCGGCTGGGCGCGAAACCGAATTCAAAATTCCAGGCGAGGGGGAAATCAAAATAATCGTACCAAGGTGCGTTGCAACGCCCCACGGGGCGTAAAAATGAATTAAAATGTCCGGCTTCAGAAATAATCAAAACAAAAGAGACCAGAAAAAAGATGCCGCCACGAAGGCCGCCAACAAATTCATTGGACAACGATGCCATATGGAGACATGGCCAACATGACATTGAAAACAATCAAGGCAAGAACAGAAAACAATGGAAAGGGCGAGTTTCGAAATCTATGAAGGCCAATAACAAAACTGCAACCACTATCTAAAATGAGATTTCGCACAGGCCAGCGGCAAAATCAAAAAAGACTTCCATTTTGATTTCAGCCCCAGCCCGGGCCAGCCCACTTCATTGATAAAAGCTTCCCGGTAGGTAGAAACATGAAGTAGGAAAGCGTTGAAAATC
>CAUYUJ010003879.1:50000-53120 GCA_963575745.1 Prorocentrum cordatum
GGTCGTAATAATCATCACCATCACCATAACCATCCCATCATCATCATCATCAGCATAATCATCATCATTCATCATCGTCATCGTCATCGTCATCATCCAGTCAGCATACGTCATTCATCATCATCATCACACCAACCATCTCAGAGGATCAGCATCAGCATCAGCATCACCATCAGCATCATCACCAAGCAGCATCATAACATTCACCATCAGCATCACATCAGCACATCAGCAGCACAACATCAAAACATCATCCTAAGCATCACCAGCCTCCGCATCCTCCATCATATAGCATCTCATCATCAGCATCATCATCGGCATCTCGTAATCATCATCATCATCATCATCATTCATCATCATCAATCATCATGTTCCTTCATCATTCATCCTCCATCATCCCATCATCATCGTTCCTCATCATCATCATCATCATCATCATCATTATCATCATCATCATCATCATCATCATCATCATCATCATCATCATCATCATCATCATCATCATCATCATCATCATCATCATCATTATCACCACCATCATCACCGTGATCGTCATCGACATCGTCACCCCGTTTCGGCACACCCCCAAATTTTTTTGGGCCCCATTAGGGGCTCCACCGAAGGCCCCAATGGCACCGTTCGCATGGGGGCGTCACCCCCGTTTCGGCACACCCCTCTCACGTTTCGTCGCCCATAGGAAACTCCAACTAAAGCCCCAGTGGCACGGTTCGCATGTGGGCGTCATCCCCGTTTCGGCACACCCCTCTCACGTTTTGTCGCCCATGGGGAGCTCCAACTAAAGCTCCAGTGGCACCGTTCGCATGTGGGCGTCATCCCCGTTTCGGCACACCCCTCACACGTTCCGTGGTCCCATGGGGAGCTCCAGCTAAGGCCCCAGTGGCACCGTTCGCATGTGGGCGTCATCCCCGTTTCGGCACACCCCTCTCACGTTTCGTGGTCCCACAGGGAGCTCCACCTAAGACCCCAGTGGCACCGTTCGCATGTGGACGTCATCCATGTTTCGGCACACCCCTCACACGTTTCGTGGCCCCGTAGGGAGCTCCACATAATGCCCCAGTGGCACCCTTCGCATGTGGGCGTCACCCCCGTTTCAGCGCCCTTCTCACACGGTTCGTGGCCCCATGAGGAGCTCCACCTAAGACACCAGCGGCACCGTTCGCATGTGGGCGTCACCCCCGTTTTGGCACACCCCTCGCACAGTTCCTGGCCCCACAGGGAGCTCCACCTAAGGCCCCAGTGGCGCAGCCCGCATGTGATCGACACGCCCTTTTTCTGGCACACCCCTCATACGTTGCGTGGCCCCACAGAGAGCTCCACCTACGGTCCCAGTGGCGCAGCCCGCATTCGGGCGACACTCCCGTTTTGGCACACCCCTCACACGCTTCGTGGCTCCACAGGGAGCTCCACCGAAGGCTCCAGCGGCACAGCCCGCATGCGGGCGTTGCCCCATGGGGAATTTCACCTCAGATCGTACCCACAATTCCGGTACTCACAACTGCATGTGGTTGGGTTCTTCGCCAGGCTAATCCCACCAGCCCTTTGGGCGTGAGTGGTTTAGAAAGCCCCCTCTGTCCTCAACCCCCCAACCCCCCTTCTTCCCCTTCGGGGAGGGGTTCACCCCTCCCCCTCCCCCCTCCCCCTGGGCCTGGACAGGGAGTCCCGCGGGTGGTCAGGGGGGTCTTTTTCGACGCCTGGGAGGGCCAAAAAACGACGACCCTCACGAGGATTCTGGCCCCGCCGGGGGGGCGCTCTTGTAGCCCCCTCCTCTTGTGTGAAGCAAAAATCATTGATTTTACTACGGTTTTGGGCCCATTTTGGCCTTCTGAGGGGGCCGCGCTTATCTTCCCTCCTAGCAAAATCATTGATTTTACGAAGGTTTTGGGCTCATTTTGTCCTTCTCAGGGGGCAGCGCTCATTTGCGCTTCTGAGGAGGTCGCAAGAAGCCCCAAGATGGCCCCAAGAGGCCCCCAGGAGCCTCCCAAGAGGCCTCCAAGAGGCCCCCAAGAGGCCCCCAAGAGGCCCCAAGAGGCCCCCAAGAGGCCCCCAAGAGGCCCCCAAGAGGCTCCAAGAGGCCCCCAAGAGGCCCCACGAGGAGCCCGAACGACTCACACCAGGACGAGGGGCCCGAACGACTCACACCACGAAGAGCCCGAACGACTCACACCACGAGGAGGGGCCCGAACGACTCACACCAGGACGAGGCGCCCGAACGACTCACACCACGAGGAGCCCGAACGACTCACACCACGACGCGGGCCCCGAACGACTCACACCACGAGGAGCCCGAACGAGTCACACCAGGAGGAGGGGCCCGAACGACTCACACCAGGGCGAGGGGCCCGAACAACTCACACCACGAGAAGCCCGAACGACTCACACCAGGACGAAGAGCCCGAACGACTCACACCACGAAGAGCCCGAACGACTCACACCAGGAAGAAGGGCCCGAACGACTCACACCAGGACGAGAAACCCCAAACGACTCAAATCACGAGGAGCGCTTTCTCTCCCTCCTCCTCCGCCTCGTCCTTCTCCCGCTCCCCCCCACAAGGAGGATTCACAAGGAGGCGGGAGGAAGGAGGGACAGGGGAGATATACGGAGCCCAGCGGACACACGCCTGAAAAACACAACTGTCGACATGCTTCGCGAGAGCTGCTGCTGTGAAATGGGCTGGTGGGGATACGCGAAGCGTAAAGAATTTTTGTCCCGCGGCGCGAGCTCAGGGAGAAAAGACCGTCTTAAGTAACTCCTCGGCACGTCAGCGCGCAACGAAACTGTCACGAAATCCGGCCCGCAAATGCAAGCGAAAACTGACGAGGAGGACGAAGACGAGGACGAGGAGGCGGAAGGAGGAGGAGGAGGAGGAGGAGGAGGAGGAGGAGGAGGAGGAGGAGGAGGATACAATGAAGGGGCCAGGGCGCTGTGCGAATAACCTGTGTGTCCCAAGCGGCCACAAGCGACTGTGGGCCACTGGCTGCGCTCGATCTCGAACGCCCGCGTCGGGGCCGCCGCCGCGTCGACACGCCGCGAGCCCGCCGTGCAGCCACCGTGCTGCTACGAGGAGCGCGGAACTCCTCCTCCTCCTCCTCCGAGGGACG
>CAUYUJ010003879.1:53220-68220 GCA_963575745.1 Prorocentrum cordatum
GGACAAGGAGCTGCGTGGTTCAGCAAACGCGCGCGCAGGGGTGCGGCGACCTCCTTGAGAGCGCAGCTCCCGTCGGGTGCGAAGCACCCCTTGCCGCGGGATCTCTTGGCCTCGGCGACGGCCTCGGCGGCCCCGGCCGAGGGACCAGGACAGCACACGCCGCTCTCCTCCTCCTCCTCCTCCTCCCCTCCTTTTCCTCCTCCTCCTCCTCCTCCCTCCTTACTCCTCCTCCTCCTCCTCCTCCTCCCCCTCCTCCGCCTCATACTCCTCCTCGTCCTCCTCCTCGTAATCCTGCATCCTGTTCCTCGTCCTCCCCTCATGGGTAGTGAACCTCCAACCCTCCTCTTCCTCTTTCTCCTATTCCTCCTCCTCCTCCTCCTCGTCCTCGTCCTCGTCCTCGTCCTCGTCCTCGTCCTCGTCCTCTTCGTTGTCCTCCTCCTCCTCCTGCTCCTGCTCCTGCTCCTCCTCCTCCTCCTCCTCCTCCTGCTCCCTTCATGGGTGATGAACATATTATCCTCATCCTGCTCGTCTTCCTCCTTATCCTCCTCCTCCTCCTCCTCCTTCTCCTCCTACTCCCTGTTCCCGGAATTAGAATTATCAGATTGAGGGGGCTGAACCGAACGGTCATTCATTGTCCCTGGGTGCGTGGCTGAAGTGGAATTCCGCGATGCGGATTATTGTTGTTGTTGTTGCTGTTGCTGTTGCTGTTGTTGTTGTTGTTGTTGGTGGTTGGTTGGTTGGTTGGTTGGTTGGTTTGTTTGTTTGTTTGTTTGTCTAATTGTTTGTTTGTTTGTTTAATTGTTTGTTAGTTGTTTGTTGTTTGTTGTTTGTTGTCGTCGTCCCACCCGCGACCCGCCCCGCGACCCCCCCCGCGACCCACCCCGCGACCCACCCCACGACCCGCCCGCAACCCACCCAGCGACCCACCCGCGACCCCACCCGCGACCCACCCGCGACCCACCCGCGACCCACCCGCGCACACGCGACCCACCCCGCGACGACCCAACCCGAGACCCCCCCGGCGACCCACCCCACGACCCACCGGCGACCCACCCGCGACCCACCCGCGCACCCCGCGACCCACCCGCGACCCACCCGCGACCCACAGCGACCCACCCGCGACCCACCCGCGACCCACCCCGCGACCCACCCAAAATTTTCGGCGCCTGCGGCGGGCTTCTTGTGCATTCGTTCCAGGTGGAGAACCTGCGACCCACCCGCGACCCAAACCGCGTTCAGTGTACAAGTCAAAACTTTCGGCGCCTGCGGCAGGCTGTCTTTGAATTCCTCCCAGGTGGAAGTGGAGTGCCCGCGACCCACCCGCGACCCAAACTACGTTCATTGAACAAGCCAAAACTTCGGCGCATGCGGCGGATTTATTTTGCATCGGCGACCCACCCGCGACCCACCGGCGACCCACCCCGAGACCCACCCGCGACCCACCCCGCGACCCACCCGCGACCCACCCGCGACCCACCCGCGACCCACCGCGACCCACCCGCGACCCACCCGCGACCCACCCCGCGACCCACCCAAAAATTTTCGGCGCCTGTGGCGGGCTTCTTTTGCTTTCGTTCCAGGTGGAGAACCTGCGACCCAAACCGCGTTCAGTGTACAAATCAAAATTTTCGGCGCCTGCGGCGGGCTGTTTTTGAATCCCTTCCAAGTGGAGGTGGAGAGCCCGCGACCCACCCGCGACCAAAACTACGTTCACTGAACAAGCCAAAACTTCGGCGCCTGCGGCGGGCTGCTGTTTTTGCATTCTTTCCGGGTGGCCCACCAGCGATCCCCCCCGCGCTGAACTTGTCAGGGCACGCAAATCGGCGCCTGCGGCGGGCTTGCTCGCATTGGTTTGGGAAAGCGCCCTCGTGCCATTCCCCCGATCTGGCCCACGTTGCCTCTACAACAGCACATCGGTGCCTGCGGCGGGGCTGTGTCTGAACACGTTCATTGACAAACCAGCTGCCTGCTGCAATTCGGAGGAGGCGGACGACGACGACGACGACGACGACGACGACGATGAGAACGAGGACGCGGACGAGGAAGAGGAGGAGGAGGAGGAGCAGGAGGAGGAGGAGGGGGAGGAGGAGGAGGGGGAGGAGGAGGAGGAGGAGGAGGAGGAGGAGGAGGAGGAGGGCGCCATCGACGGGGAAGGTGAGGGCCACGAGGTCCGCCGGCTCGACGCCCGCGTCGCCCGCGCCCGCCCCCTCACTCTTATCTGCAATTGCGGGGTGCTACGTTATTCCCCCTCTTTTGCCTCTGCTTCTCATCATCCCTCCCCGCTCCTCTCTACAACAACTCAACATGAATACGATGCTCTCCTCTTTCCCCGGATGCTGTCCGAGCGGGACGCCGTTTCTCCCGCAAGCAGCTTCTTGCACACATGATGCTACTACTCAATGCGGTGTATATACGCGAACTACTCAAGCAGTGCTTGCAATGAGGGGCCCGTGCCATGCTTAGAAAGGGCGGGTCGTCCGAGGCTGCACCACGTCCGCGCCCATGCCCTCTCGCGGGCGCTCCGTGCGCCAGGCGGGTCGGCCGATTTTTCGCCACGTCCGCGCCCGTGCCCGCTCGTGGACGCATCGCTTGCACCGCACAGCTTGCGTGGGCGCCTCGTGCGCTGGGCGGATCGGCCGAGGTTTGGCCTCGTTGGCGCCCGTGCCCGCCCGGGAGCGCAGACTTTCCACCGCATGGGATGCATCGCATGACCTGCACAGCTCCAGCTCACACCGCGTAGCTTTCAGCACATCGCTTACACTACAGCACATAGCTTGCACCGCAGAGCTGTCACACCACACAGCTTTTGCCTCTAGCTCAGACCACATAGTTCCACATAGTCAACACAACCCCAGCCAACGCCACACAGCTTGCACCCCATAGCTTGCACAACCCATAGCATATAGATGCGTATGTCCACATACACATGCAGATGTAGCTAGACATCGGTGTATACACAACGTTCTATATACATATAGAGAGAGAGGGAAAAAGAGAGAGAGAGAGAGAGAAGGTTCAACGTGTACGCTTTGGCTGCTGAACACGGTTCTTACGCTGCAGCGTTAGCCTGATTTCAGGATCGGCGCTCTGCTCCCGTCGCTTAGAATGGCGCTGGCCTGCGCTGGCCCCACGAAGGCGACCAAGACTGGCTGGACAACCTTCTGCAAGAAGGGATCGCGCGCGCCCCCATGACAGTCGTAGAGGGGCGAGCGGCTACACAGGCAATCCGATCCAGTGCTTCAGCACGTTCAAGTAGGTCTGCTAGATGCGCTGGCGTCCTCCACCGCCACCAGCACTGCTCTGCACTGTTGTGGAGATGAGCTGTAGAGCTCAGAAAGTCAGCGACTCGTGTCACTATGTCGTTGTGAACGAGGGTGGCAGTGCGGAATAGTGTAGCCCATGGTTTGCACCTCCTGTTGTTTTTGGGGGTGTCGGTGGGCCTCTCACCTTGGTATGTATCTGGGCTCTCAAGAATAATGTGGCTGCAGATGCCTGTGCTGCCAGCTGCTCCCAGCTAAAAGCTTCTGCAAGTCCTCATGCTCATCCACCTCCTCCTCCTCCTCCTCCTCATTCTCCTCCTCCTCCTCCTCCGCCTCCTCCTCGTCCTCCTCCTCCTCCTCCTCCTCCTCCTCCTCCTCCTCCTCCTCCTCCTCCTCTCCGTAGCCATTTTGGCTCAAGATGCCCAGTTCCACAGGGGAACAAGTGGATACCGCTAGTCCGCGGCCAGTGCCAGGGCTCTCGGGCCCGACAGCTCTTTCTCTTTCCCGTGTGCAGACTGCAGCACCATGGCTGGCGCCGGCCGAAAGGAACGCCAGGATTGGGTATGCAGGAGCTGTACGACAAAGCGGGGCAAGCAGCTTATCAACTACGGGACCGCGCTCAAGTGCCAAGGGTGCAGGCTCCACAAGAAGGATGTGTACGGCGGGCCCGTGCCGCCGAAGGAGCCCTCGACGCGAGCCGCAGCCAAGGGCAAGAAGCGGGCCCCGTGGACAGCGGAGGGCAAGCTCGAGAGCGAGCTCGCGGCCATCAGGGCGGAGCTCGAAGCTGCCAAGAAGAAGCTGCGCACGCAGGAGTCCGACCAGGGCGGGGCCGCGCCCATGCACGTGGACGAAGGCAAGGCGGGCGAGGACGCCTCGGCTGCGGACGAGATCAAGGTGTGCGAGGCAGGCCTGGCCACGCTCAAGGACGTGCAGCACGACTGGGCCATCGGCCCGCGGGATGAGCTCAAGCGCAGGCTCGCCGCCGCCAAGGACAGGCTCTTCGCTGCCAAGCCGCTCCACGCGCGGGTGCAGGCGCTGGCCCACAGGCAGAAGAACCTGGCGGACAAGCTCTGCAAGATGGAGCGGGCCGAGCGCGAGGCGGAGGACCGCGTCAAGGAGGCGCAGGACGAGCTGGAGCACAAGCGGCAGGGCGTCAGGGAGCTCAAGGCGCAGCAGGTGGCCCTCCAGGCGGAGCAGGCGGCACTCCAGCAGCAGGTCCCTGCCGCGCCAGAGGATCGTCCGCCTGGGCAGTCCATGGAGCACGACGTCATCAAGAACACGGGCGGCATCACCCTCGGCGACCTGGAGCGGGTGCTCGGTGGGGCCCTGGCGGCTCACCCCGACGGCACCTTGCCGGCCGCGGGCGATTTGCCGCAGCGGCTGGCCACGGCGCTCTGGGGGTCCCTCCAGGAGCTCACACTGCGGCGGCAGCGCCAGCGGGCCGACGCCGCGGAGGCAGCGAGCGCTCCTCGCACCCCTGCAGCGCCCGCCGAAGGAGACGACGACGGCGCCGCCGAGTTTGGCGCAGGCACGGCAGGCGGCGCCCCCCCCGCAGCCGCAGCGCCGCGATGGGATCCCGCCGCGATGGAGCCCGAGAAGCTACGGCAAACCATGGCTGAGTTCTCACCAGGGCCAGCGGAGGAGTCCAGCGACGCCGTGCTGGCGCGGGCCAAGGAGCTGGCCGTCAGGGGCTTCAATCCTTACTAAGCTCATCATCGCGATGTCCTGTGCACAGGCGATGGCAAAAGGTACTATCACTACCAGCAACGTGACTTCCTGGGGTTCATTGGCGCCGTGCCTTGAGACCCTCGAGTCGCACGTCGTTCTCGTTCAGGAGCATCACCGACGGGACGAGGCGAAGCTCGCCGACCTGCAGCACGAAGTGCTGGATCACGGGTTCGCGGGCATCTGGGCGCCAGCGGTGGCAGGCCCCACCTCCGCGGAGGGCACGACGGGCGGGGTTGCGGTCCTTGCCCGCAAGAACATCCCCGTCACGGCCCCGCCGCTGCTGCCCTCGGCGACGCTGTGGCCAGGGCGACTGGTGGCCGCCCACGTGCATTGGGGAGTACGTGGCGGCATTGTCTTCGTGTCGGCCTACCTGGTCGACAGTGTTGGCATGAACGAGGTGAACCGAAGCATCTTCGGTGCGCTCACTCGCTACCTCGCGAAGCTCACGGCCTCGGGAATCGATTGGATCGTCGGCGGCGACTTCAATGGACCTCCCAGCTTCCTGCCCCTTGCGCAGTTGGAAAAGGCGGGGGGCCTTTGGCTAGCGCCGTCGGCCGACACCTGTCGCCCGCAGGTGGGCAGCGGATCGGTGCTGGACTACTTCCTGGTCGGTGCAAACCTGGCCAGCCGCATCTCGATTCCGAGAGTGGACGAGTTGGGCATCACCTCCCCGCACCTCCCTGTCAACATGGAGCTGCGGGCCGCTGACCTGGACATGCGCGTGAGGGTCCCGATCGCCCCCAGGGCGATCCCAGCGGTGCCGCCCATCGGATGCAGCCGAGGTGTCGAGGACTGGGCGCCCGCTCTGGCCCAGGTGCGCGCTACGGCCAGTGCCGAGGAGCTGCCAGCAGCCTGGGACGCCGTCGTCAGTACCCTGGAGCAGGAGTTGCTGGACCGCTACGACCAGGTGGGCGCAGCGCGCAGGCGGTTCGAAGGGCGTGCGGGGCCCATTGCAACTAAGATGGCGCCAGTCAAGTGGAAGCCGCAAGGGCAGCGGGTCCGACTGGGGCCTGATGTCATCGCGGCCAAGGTCGCGGGCCGATGGGCGCGGCACTTCATGGGGGTCAGTGCGTTCCTCGCGAAGGCCAGCAGGAGGCTGCAATCCGCCAGCCCGCAGTGCTCCCTTCCCCCCGAGCAGTACCATGAGCTTGCGGACTTCGTCGCGAGGGCGCTGGAGTATGGGCGAGTGGTCATGGACAGCAAGAAGACGCTGGCACTGCTCCCGCACTGGGTGAGGGCTTTCTTCGAGCAGGGCTTTCGCGTCATCGGCAACACCGACTTCCTGGAGCAGGCGGGCCGCATCGTCCAGTTCGCCAAGGACGCCTACGCGGACGCGCTCAAGGTCAGGCAGCAGAGCTGGGTCCAGTGGGCCAACGACAGCCTACGGAACGGCGCTGGCAAGGCGCACCGCTTCACCAAGCTGCGGGCGATGCAGGAGGTGCTGGCGCAATGGCAGGGCACTCACACCGAGCTCACCACTGGACGTCCCACACAGGCCTCCGTCCCGCAGCAGCAGGTCGCCAGCCAGCACCTGATTTGCGATCGGGAGATGAAGGCCTGGGAGGATGTCTGGTCGTGCCACAAGCTCGAGGCGCTGGAAAGGCCAGCTGACTTCGACGAATGGGACGACCTAGAGGACCTCACCGTGGAGACGCTACAGCGGGCCGCCTGCAGCTTTCCCACCACCGCGGCGCTCGGCCCGGCGCAGATCGGCATGCGCGCGCTCACCTTTCTCACGGACGAGGGCGTGTACACCTGCGGCCAGCTCTTCATGAAGTGCGAGGCGCTGGGGGCCTGGCCCAGCGACAGGCTGTGGCATGCTATGTGCCGCATCCCCAAGGCCTCTGGCGGCTGCAGGCTGATCACGCTGATGCATTCTTTAATCCGATGGTGGTCGAGGGCTCGTGCTGCGACGTCCAAGGCGTGGCTCACTGCGCACCCCAGTGCCAGTATTTGGGGCATGGGCGGCGGCAGGTCCTCCTCCGACTCCGCCTTCGACCTCAACCTCGAGACGGAGATTTCGGACTGCCTGGACGAGCACGTCGTAATCGTCATGCTGGACGCGTGGAAGTTCTTTGAGACGATTAAGCCCGAGTGGCTACTCATCGAGGCGCGGCTGCTGGGCATGCCGCTGCGATTGGTCTGGATGCTGATTGAGTTATACAGGCAGCCGAGGCGGCTGCAAGCTTTCGGCTCGGTGTCCTACGCGGTCGTGTCTCATCAGGGCGTGCTCGCAGGATGCACCCACGCCTGTGCTATGGTCACCCTGCTCATGTTCAGGCTGCTCGAGCAAGTACGAGATGCAGGTGTCACCCCGAGGGCCCTCATCGACGACGTCACCCTGCAGTGGCGAGGGAGGCGGCTCTCGCAACTGGGTGTGCTTTGGGCGGCCACCACCAGGTTCCGAGAGGGCGCCCAGGAGCGAGGCATTGTCGTGCAGCCTACCAAGTCGGGCTACTTGGTCTCATCGGACGCAGCGGCTCGTGAGTGTGCCCGACACGCGGCGGCCCGCAAGCTGACAAAGATGCGCTGGGCCCGCAACCTGGGGCACGATCTGGGCGGGCGAAGAATCGCGAGGCTCCAGACGGCAAAGCGGGTGCGGCAGCTCAAGGAGCGGCGCGGCAAGCTGGCAGCCTTCAAAGGTGCAGTGGGCAGGCGCGCTACCTGCCTGTGGAAGACGGGCCTCATACCGAGTGCGGCGCACGGGGCTGGGGTGTCTGGACTTACCGATGATACGCTGCAGGTGCTGAGGGCCGAGGCTGGCAGGCTGGCAGGGGCTCGGCCTGGTGCGTCGAGCGTCACGGTGTACCTAGCCACGCAGAAGGCACGCGAGTACGACCCCATCTACGGCGCCACCTGCGACATTGTGTGCCGATACGCCAGCTGGATCTGGGAGCAACGCACCTCCCTGGCTAGGCTCCACAGAGCCTGGGCCAAAGTCACGGAGCGGCTCGTGGGGCGTCCGTCTTGGGCAGAGGCTCGCGGGCCCATCGCCTCCGTCACGCTCACGCTGTGGCGCATCGGTTGGCACATGTACTCCAGCACGACCCTGGTGACCGACCAGGACATGGCGATCAACCTCCTCACCACGTGCCCGAAGGACGTCAGGATGCATCTGGCCGACGGCGTGCAGCGATGGCAGGCTAGGCAGATCGCGGCGCACCACCGCCAGCACGGCGAGGTCAAGCCGCGGGTACGGGCCATGCGGCTCTGTGTGGGCGACGGGCGCGCGGCGATGGCGGAGGGCCCGTCTGCCACCAGCCTGCGCCACCACTGGGCTGCGGTGGCATGGGCGCAGCAGGCCCAGCACGACCTTGGGCTGGCGGCGGCGCCGAACTGCAGGGCCTGTGGACATCCATCCGACTCGCCTGGCCACCGATTCTTCGGCTGCGAGGTACTGGTGCAGCCGCTCACCGAGGAGGAGCAGGACCAGCAGCTGCCGCCCGAGCCGATGCAGGCCGTCCGCACCTTCATGTGCAACAAAGGCCTGCAGGAGGGAGGCAGCTTCGAGAGCGCCGACTTCCAAATGTGCCTGCCCTGCATGCCGCCCTTCGTGCCGCCAGCCGCGGAGCAGGCCGAGGTGAAGCTCTGGGGCCGCTGGCCTAGCCAAGGGGAGGACACGGCCTCCTGCAGCAACGTCGTCTTCACCGATGGCTCTGGCTTTGCGTCCAGCATACCCGAGCTGAGGCGCTGCGGTTGGGCCTTCGTGCAGCTATCCCTCCAGGGGTTGCCTGTGCGGGCGGCTTTTGGGGCGCTGCCAGGGCCGCTCCAGACGGTCGGGCGCGCGAAGAGGCACGCGCTGCTGCAGGCATTGCGGCTCTTGGGGCCGCAGCTTGAGTTCGTCTTCACCGACCTGCTGTCGTTGGAGAAGGAGTGCAGCCACTGGGGGCAAGAGCTGGAGGAGGCGCGAGCAGCACATGCCACAGTGTGGCGACGGATTCGTGCCCAGCCAGCGCGGCCTGAAGTTAGGTGGATTCCCGCGCATCAGGATATGGGTGCGTACTTGAACCGAGGCCTCCACCCTCTGCTGTACTCCGGCAACATGTGGGCTGACTGGTTCGCTCGGCAAGGAGCCATGCAGCACACCGTGTCGAAGGTGTACGAGGAGCTCTACAAATTCGAGCTGCAGCACTACAAGAGCCTGGCCAAGTACGTCGGCTGGGCCATGCAGAGGACCATGCACGCAGGACGATGGGATGCGCCCGAGCAGGCAGCCCGCCCGCCAAAGGTGCCTAAGGTGCAGGCGGCCACCGTGATCAGCCACTCCCTGGTTCGACTGAACGGGACGGCGGTGGTGCTGTGCCGAGCCTGCTGCAGGCAGACCAGCGGGCAGACGGGTCCCACATGGGCGCAGTTCGCGCGCTCAGCCTGCGAGGCCAGCCAGTACACCGCGCTGCGGGCCGAGGCCATCATCGAGCACGTCGGTGCGCAGCCCATTGTGGTCTCGGAGGCGGGTGATTTCGCCATGCAGGCGATCGAGCGTGCGGCGTGCCCTGAAGACTCGGGGCCCAGGCCAGCCGAGCCTGCCCCCTGGGGCTCAGGGGACGTCACCATCGAGATGCAGGGGCACAGGCTGAGGCGCGCTGGGCCCACCATCTATTGCGAGGTGTGCGTGGCGTGGGCGGCGACAGGCTCCTCTCAGGCCCTCGCCCTGCCCTGTGCTGGCCCGCCCAGCGCCGAGGGCAAGAACCAGCGGACCTACCTGTCCAACCTCAGGGCGCGGCTCAAGAAGCTGAGCCAAGGGCTGCACCCCAAGACGGGGAAGGCGCTCACCTGGGGAGGTGCAGGCGAGGCTCCAGACGGCCCCAGAGCACGGGCCACAGCAGCGGCCAGCGCGGCCGAGGGCGACATGGCCTCCGAGGGCGACGGCGCTGCAGAGCGGCCAAGCGGCAAGCACGTGCAGACGGTGCAGGGCGAGGCGACCTGTCCCAGCCAGGACCACGAGGCGTGCGAGGTGCCTGCAGGGGCTGCTGGCTCCAGCGAGGCTCAGACCAAGAAGCCTGCTTGGCGTGTTCGACGGCAGGAGCTTCTGGAACGGATGCAGCAAAGGCAGAAGCACCTGCTAGTCCAACGTTCTGATATGGCCAGCACCAGGGGCGGCAGGGGACCTGCAAAGTGCGGTCCTGAGTGCGGCCCCGCCCTGAGTGCTGGCAGGCCTGACAACCCGCAGTGGTCGCAGCCAGGCATGGACAGTGACGAGGCTGGCAGGAGGCCTGCGAGCCGCGACCATGTGAGCGGCCCCAGCACGGGCACTGACGGCGACGGCAGCCTGGCCAACAGTGTTCGGCGTAGTACTACGGCCTGGGCCAGGGGTGGCAGGGGACCTGCAATGTGCGTGCGTGAGTGCGGCCCCGCCCTGTGCCCAGGATGCGACGAGGACCTCGACGGCAAGGGTATGGCCAGTGCCAGGGTTGGCAGGGGACCTGCAAAGTGCAGTCCTGAGTGCGGCCCCGCCCTGGGCACTGGCAGTGGCCCTCTGGGGGCGGCTCCGCATGTGGAGGACCAGGGGCAGCCGCCGCTGGCTTCTGGGGAGTTGAGCGGCCCCAGCTCGGGCACTGGCGGCGAAGGCAGACAGGCCAACTGTGTTCGGCGTAGTGCTACGGCCTGGGCCAGGGGTGGCAGGGGACCTGCAATGTGCTCGCGTGAGTGCGGCCCCGCCCTGAGCCCAGGATGCGGTGAGGACCTCGACGGCAAGGGTATGGCCAGTGCCAGGGTTGGCAGGGGACCTGCAAAGTGCGGTCCTGAGTGCGGCCCCGCCCTGGGCACTGGCAGTGGCCCTCTGGGAGCGGCTTCGACTGCGGAGGACCAGTGGCAGCCGCCGATGGCTCCTGGGGAGATGTGCTCACGTGCAACTACGGCTGGTGCCAGGGGTGGCAGGGGACCTGCATTGTGCGGTCCTGAGTGCGGCCCCGCCCTGAGCACCAGCACCCACCCTGTTCGGCGACGGAGTACGGCCTGGGCCAGGGGTGGCAGGGGACCTGCAATGTGCGTGCGTGAGTGCGGCCCCGCCCTGAGCCCAGGAAGCGACGCGGTCACCGACGGCATGTGCATGGACAGCACCAAGGGCGGCAGGGGACCCACAAGCGCCGATCCTGTGGGTGGCCCTGCCCCGACTGCTGGCAGCGCTGCGGTGGATCGACCTGAGCCAGCGCAGCCAAGGCGCAGCGTCGCGCCCAGGCTCGAGCTGCAGGTCGCTGGATGGGCGAGGTACTGGACCCAAGCACCAGAGGTCGGCGAGACGATGGAGTGCTACAGCGAGTGGATGGACCACTGCGTCGGCTACGTCACGCAGTTCCTGTCCCAGCCGCGCTTCGCCACCAGGCTGCGGGCGCGTGGGATGACGGCCGAGGAGATGGCCGAAGAGATCTGCGAGCGTGCTTGGGGTACTGGCATGCCCGCGAGGCGGGCCTACTACAGGTGGCGCAACACGCTGACGCGGTCGCAGAGGATCGTGTCGGACTGCATGCGGCGCTACGACTACGTGTGCCTTCGGTCGTGGCTGGCCGAGCTGCAGCGGGCAGGGCAGCCTCCGCCCATTGGCCCGCTCAAGACGTCGTCGGTGCCATGGACTGCGGGGCGCAGGAGACGACGGAGGAGTGGTTGAAGATCGGCCTCTCCTCGCTCGGCCAGCCGCCGCGGGGCGCCTTGGCCCCAGCGGCTCGCCGCACGGCGCCGCGGGGCGGCCTGGCCCCGCGCGCCGCCCTTCGCGCTCGACGTGATCGGCTTCACTGGCCTCCCCTGAGGCTGCGGCCCCCTGGCCGCCCGTGCTGCGTCTAGTTGGCCTGGCCGACGCGACGCCCTGCCGCTGCTCTCCGCTGCTCTCCTCCTCCTCCTCACATGCACAGTGCTCCCTTTTCTCCCTGCGCTTCACACGATGGGGTCATTTTTGGGCATCCAGGTCCGCTAGGACACCAACCGGCGGATAGCGACAAATCAGCGCAATGGAAAGGGCACTGTGGGATGGGTAGGATGTCAGGTCTGGAGCGCACGCGCCTAGCTTGCCTCTCTCCCCTCCTTCTCCTCCTTCTCCTCCGCTTCCTCCTCCTCCTCCTCCTCTTCCTCCTCCTCCTCTTCCTCCACCTCCTCCGCCTCCTCCTCCTCCTCCTCCGCCTCTTCTGACACCTCGTCCTCCACCACACTGCCCCGCGCATTCAGATCGCCGCCTTCTCCCTCTGCCGACTCTCGGGAGACCGCGGGCGCCGCTGCAGCGCTCTCTTGGCCCTCGCCGCCTGCACGAGGAGCCCCGTGCGCGCGGAGGGACGGCGACCCTGGATCGGCCGGGAATCGCCCTGCCTCGATCCCGATGGTGGCACGGTAGAAGTTTTTGCTGACGTCCACGACGCCACCTCCAGACCCTGACAGCACAGGGCAGGGCAGACAGCCTGCAGCGGAGGGAGATGCAGGCTGCACCGAGTGGCTAAGCCAGACGGCCAACCCTGACTCTGCACGCCCCTGCTGGCCTACGCCAGCAGGGCGGCGCACAGGAGACAGAGCCGCAACAAAAGGGTAGTCAGTCGGAGTCGATCGGCTCCATGGCGCTGCAGCCTGGCTCGATCGGAGAGGACACGCGAGAGGGCACGAGACCCTTCAGAGGGCCACGTTGCCACAACGTAGAAGTGCAGTCGGATTTGATTGGAGAGGACACGCGAGAGGACACCAGACCCGTCCGAGGGCCACGTTGGCCTAGGACTGCAGAAGGCATAGAAGTCGCGAAACACGGGACGCAAGGGTACCCTCGATTTGGCAAGGTCGACATTACTAATCAAGGCCGACTGTGCCGGCAAGGATGAGAGATGTGCGACGCTTCGCGGGGGGCATCTTCTTCCGCTGGGGCGTGGTCGGGTGCGTGGGGGTGTCCGGCTGGCCAGGACTGCGGGTGTAGATGCCAGGGGATCGTGATGCGAGGCGCCAGAAAACTCAATCGCTCAGCTGGCAAACCACAACTGAGCGTGCAACAGGAGTGCCACCGTACACATTTTTCAATCATCGCGACCAACTTATACACCGAGACATCCGCAGCATGCTTGAACCTCAGCTTAATGGGCCCTGTGGGGCCTGACATCATGCAGCCTCTGCTGTGCAAACTGATCCTGGTGCGTGGGCTCCCAGCAATGGCAGCTCGTAAAGGGACCCCATGGTGCGGAACCACGTGACCGATTGCCACGGAATCCGACACGCAGGGGCAGCTGAGGCCGGGACACTTTGGACGGGCGGGGTCCTCAAGGTAGTTAGAGTCGACCCGTATCATAAGGATGCGCGGTGAGGGTGCAAGGGCCTTGGACGCCCATTTCGAAGTTTTTCGAGCGGGGCGCGGCCAACGAAAGTGGCCAAGGATGGACCGAGGAGGCAAGGATGCAAGGGCACCCTTGGGAAAATTGCCTGTCCTTACTGCGCGGGTTGACTGTACCACGACGTGAACAGGGGGGGACTGAGGCGAGACCCTTCGGACCGCCGCCCCACAAGGGCCAATAGCCACAAAACCAGGGGCAACTGAGGCAGAGGCATTCCCCCCCACCCCCGTGAACGCGGCGTCGTGGCCAATTGACACGGAGCCTCGCGCCCAGGGGTAACTTATATAGACAGCAGGAAATTCCACCCTCAGAAGAATCACACCGACACGCGAAGCCGTATTTGTAAACGCGCCCACAGGAGGAATCGAGCAGGCCAGGGCCGTTTAGTAAACGCCCCGGGCCGTTCAGCAGACGCCAATGATCGGGTCCGGGCATTTTTCCCCAATTGAACTAAGGCTAAGATCCCATGGCCAAGCATTACGAATCTCACCGCACAAGGGCGGGTGGTAAAGCCAGGGCTCCCCAGGGTTTACTCCATGCTCAACTGCCACGACATCCAGCCCGCAATGACATTTTGCGTGGCACGAGCACAACTTGCCATCGCTTGGACGTCCATTCCCCGTGCATTGCTCGGTTTCGCACGTGCAATTTCTCGCAAGATGATCCAACATGCTCCTCGATGGTCCTCGCTGATCAGAAATGCACACGTCCGAGCAATGCCGAGGAAAACCTTTCAACGCCAGCTCTGTTCGGGAAACATCCCTCGAGTTTCACAAGACAATGCTGCCGTCCGACAGCACGCGCTGGTCGCAAGCGGGAGCAGCAGGGAGAAGCCAGCGCAAGCTCACGCCTGGTCGTCCGAAGTCCAGAGTATCTCCAGCTCAACCATGATCATGTCGAAATCTACTTCGCCTTTCGGAGCTGGATCGTCATCGGATGCGTACCACCTCGCGGACGACACGGGAGGAGAGAATGACGACCGCAAGCGAACAGTCTTGAACGCACACGGGAGCCGTGACTGCACGGTGCGAGGGGTCTGTCTCGATGCTACCGGAGGCATTGGGCTTGCAGCTGACGCCCAGCATCAGAACACCACGTCGCGGCCATCGCCACCCTCTGCCGAACGCACCCTCCTCCTCCTCCTCCTCCTCCTCCCCCTCCTCCTCCTCCCCCTCCCCCTCCCCATGCGGGTCACTCCAGAAATCCGGAGCCCTGAAATCTTGACATCTCTTAAGTGGGCACGCGTACTTTGCTTCTGCTGGCCTCCGCCAGCCTTCCGTCGGCGGAGCCGCCCCATCTTCTCCTCCCGCTGGCCTTCCGCCGAGAACGAGGAGTCGACCTGTCGATACCTCGAAGGCAAGGCCCTCGCTGGAACGCACGATCTATGTGTTGTGACGCTTTGTGTGTTACAGCAACAACTCGTTTCATACTGCCGACAACAGCAAGCCCTGAAGAGAGCCAACGGCACCTGCTCCGAGACACTGCAGCCTCACAAGACGCTTGCATCGAGGTGTAATGTCTTGTTTGCTCCACGCTCCGAGAGGCGCAGGGCACGCTTCCTCACTCCCTCTCCCCCCTCCTCCCCGCCGCCTCCTCCCTCCTTCTCTCTCCTCCTCTCCTCTCTCCCCCCTCGTCCCTCCTTCCCCCTCCTCCCTGGTATCCCCCTCCTGCCTCGTTCCTCCTCCATCTTCCCTCCGTCCTCCCCCCTCCTTCCTTCCCCC